>JAOPUL010003462.1:12360978-12373069 GCA_027564515.1 Octopus rubescens | reverse complement strand
GTCTAAATTTATGATTATTTTAGAAATTAATTGAAACACATAAGGGGTGTATTTTGGTCAGTAATATGGTAACGAAAGGGTTAAGACTCGTGGAAGGGAAGGAACCTCAAACTGGAGACCATGCTGTTTGCAATAGTGTAGGCTTCACTAAAAGCAGCCAAGCGCGAAATGGCGTTAAACCAGGTGATGGATTAAATGTACCACCCAAGAATTCCATAATAGGATTTGAACTCAGAATACAAAGAACTGGGACAAATCCTGCAAGGATGCTCTAATGGTTCCATTCCACCTGTCCACTGTCCTTTATTAATCTAAAGTAGACCATGGCAGGATTTGAACTCAGAATGCAGAGCCAGAACAAGTACTGTGCAAAGCATTTTTGTCCGATGCTCTACCGATTCTGCCAATTTTACGGCATTCACTATTGCAAGATAGAATATATGATTTGTCCAATGGGGTGCCGGTGACACATAAAAGACACCTGTGCTGGTGACATGTAAAAGGCATATGTACCGGAGGCATGTAAAAGACACCCAGTACACTCTGTGGAGTGGTTGGCGTTAGGAAAGGCATCCAGCCATAGAAACCAAACCAAAACAGACTGGAGCCTGGTGCAGCACTTCGGCTTACCAGCGCCAAGTCAAACCCATGCCAGTATGGAAAATGGATTTTAAATGATGATGAAAGTCGAAAATATGTAATTTCATAATTAGAAATATCAACAGAATCATTTAAATAAACAATTATTAACAATGGTATTTTTATTTTGAGAACATATATCCATCTCCGAATCAGTTCTGATTACTGAGAAAATAAAATTTAAATTAAATAATGATGACAACCCTCTTTGCTTTTATGTATGTATATGAGGAATGAGAGGAACTGGGTTTAAATTTTTTAAAAAAACATGAAATAAAGAAACCAAAGACTGAACAATGTTCAAAAATGAAGAGCAATTTATCATTAAAATATGATACAGTAATTATATGGAGTGATTCCAGCAGCTTCTGATCTGTAATCCATTCCAGAGATAGAAGAGCAAGACTTTGAAAACAACAATATATGGTTCCTATCACGTAAAGTCAGATGATAAAATATTCAGTGTTGATTCCTTCAATGGTAAATTGATATTGTCAAAATAATGAAAGAATCTGCCAACAGAAAAGAGAGAGAAGAAAGAAATGGTAAATGATATTTATAAGAATAATTGGCATCAACATAAAATAACGAGTTTGTTTTTAACCTTAATGAATGAGTGTCATAAATATGTTTTGCCAAAATAAGATACATAAAATAAGCCACTACATGTTTGCTCTCAATTACTAGAAATTGCAGCCAAATCTGCTTCTCATTACACCCTAATATCTTAGCAATAAAAAGGGTACATTCAATAATGTACCACTATAAAGAAAAAGACTGATATAAAGCAGAGAGGAATCTTTAGTGACTGACACTGCAGTAACCCTTAATAAGGTAAAGGGAACTCTTAGGTTTTCTGTTGTTGTGTGCTAGGTAATGCAGACCATAATGAGGGGTAGCCCCCTCAAGGAACAACTACTTGTTGCGGTATCCATCACTTACCACTTATAAAAGAGAAAACACACCCACTTCTTACAGTGTGGATGGGGTACATTTTATCGAGCCCTGGTACTGGACAGGACTAAATAGTCCTCTCTTTCTTGTATCAATTATTTGGAGTTACTGCAGAGCCAATCACCCATGTATAGGAAGACTAAGGAGTCCCTTCTTACCAAAATCAAACGTCAGAATCACTGTCCACTCTTAGACAGGCAACCTGGGGCTAAACAACAATATATACATCAATCCACCCACAGGCACACCCCAACCTTTAGCACGGTCTCCTTTCTGTTTCTACTATAATGGCCTCTGCTCCTCTGAACTGGCTGGCTTCATGCTCTTCCCTATCTTCATATCTCTTCCTCCCATCAATCTTGTTGTGCCCAATCCCCTCCCCACATTGCTTTGGGTTCAGTTCCACTGCACAGCATCTTGGGCAACTGTCTTCTTATGCCTGTTGTATATGTACAGATGTACATGAAGGAGTGTGTGTGTTTCTTAACATTGCATGATAATTGTAAACAAGGGTCACCATCATAAAAGGTGTCCTTCCATGGAAAACATGTCCAGTACAAGAAGAAGTATGCACTGGATGTGTTAGAAATGATTGAGGGCTGGTGACAGGAGAGAGAGGGGCAGCTGGCTGTAGAAAATCTGCCTCAATGAATTCCATCTGATTCTTGCAAGCATGGAAAAGTTGATGTTAAAATAATGCTGCTGATGTTTTCATATGCCAATGTTTGTTAAGGATAGTAAAATCAAAAGCACTGAGCAGCACCTCATTACATCAACAGCCTTAATTTAATTAATAAATTAGAGGTCAATAAAATATCAGGGTGAAATATGTATTTGGGTCAGACTAAAACCCTTAATCCTTTAGCATTCAGATTATTCTGTCAAATGTAGTGGTACTCTGTCGGTTATGTCAACGAGTGTTCTTGTTGATCCGATCAACGGAACAGCCTGCTCGTGAAATTAACGTGCAAGTGGCTGAGCATTCCACAGACACATGTACCCTTAATGTAGTTCTCAGGGAGATTCAGCATGACACGGAATGTGACAATGCTGGCCCTTGGAATTACAGGTACATCTCATTTTTGCCAGCTGAGTGGACTAGAGCAATGTGAAATCAAGTGTCTTGCTCAAGAAGACAATGCACCACCGGGAATCGAACACATGACTTTACAATCATTAGCCAAATACCCTTACCACTAAGCCATGTGCCTTCACTGTCAAATGTAATGCTTATATAATCAAATTGTTTTGAATTAATAATGCATTACAGTGGAGCTTTGAAATTTTGATGATGTGTTTATTTTTAGAATGACGAGAAGCCAGACCTGGCCAGTTTGAACATAAAATAGGTACGATATTTCGGTCTGATATGACCAGTTTAAATGCTAATGGATTAAAAGTAGTGGCTCTGGCTTAACCATAGTCGAATGAAAGAAAACAGCGAATAGAATGAAAGGATATATAGAATACCTTCGTTTCACTTTAGCCAACTGTCGAATCTTCTCTGTACGACAGATATTTCGAAGTACAGGAAAATAATCCAAAAAGACCAGGTTGGAATTTAGAGATTGGTTTATTGGAAGATAGTGGATGACATTTTCTACAGCTTTCTGTCGAGCTAAAGAAACACTGTGAATAAAAAGAAAAAAAGGGATTACATATTGAAAACAATTACTGTAAAAGTCCAAGTATTAATAATACAATACCATGTTATTAGGTTGTAAAGAAAGCCCTGTTGCATTATTGACAGGGTCACCTTTCAGGGTATTTTTTCAATTCTTGGTAAAATAAGCATTCATTTTTACATTCTAATGTTTTTTTTTTCCTTTGCAGTTTACTTTATACCATAGTGGTTAAATTTGTGTTGATTTTACTCTTTTAAAATAAATTGAGATCAGACCCATATCACACACTGCATGCTGTGTGAATTCAAAAGGGGGTTCTTCTGCTATGAAACTACAAGAAATATTCGTTATCTTTTGGAAATAGTGCTTTAAGCCTTTCGATACCAAGGTGCCTGAAAATGACAGCATTAACCTAACCCTATTTAAATGAGAATTCAGCACAAATCTCATTAGTACATTTGTGAAAACACGTGATTTCACTACGTAAACAATTGAGTTACAATATCCCAGATTATTTGGCATGATATCTGACCTCTGTGAATTTTTGGAGATTTTTTTCCCACATTGATATTTTGAAAATTTTTAATACTGATGAGAAATGGATACCAGTTTCATGTTTCAAGTAGTGAATCAGAATTTGAAGGGTTTTCGACTGAAGACATGGAAAAAAATCAAACAAAATATACACCGAACGCAAAAACCACATGGTGTCTGAGTATAGATCAGATATTTCTATTTCTGAAAGCGATTCCGACGATAACTCAGACAGCGACAAAGAAAATGGATTTGTATCTGAATGGAACAAAAGTTTGAAAACTGTTTTTCTTACTGATTTTTCTTAAGAGACTTGAACCTAGTCACAGTTTTTCCCAGGAGACAAAACCATTAGACTTTTTTTTTTTCCTCTTAGTTTGTTCAAATCAATTACTGCGAAAACTAATCCTTATACAGAATATAAACAAAGTGATAAAAAAGACCATTTGTGATCTCCCACATGCTTAGATGAAATCTGAGCAATTTTTGCAATCAATATAATTATGGGTACAAGAAAGCTACCCAGAATAATAAACTATTGGAACAGCAACGTACCTTATGCAGACCAATGTTTCCAGTATCATGACACAAATAAGATTTGTAAAATTATCTCAGTACCTACATATAAGAGACACTAATAGTGCACCAGTACGTGGAGAACCAAACTTTGATCCCTTATTTAAAATAAGACCCCTCATCGACTGCGTTCAAAAAGGAATATAAAACATGGTACAAACCAAGGAGATACCTATCCGTCGATGAGGGTATGGTGGGATATAAAGTACATGCCTGGAAAGCACACAAAATGGGGGATCAAAGTTTGGAAGATTAGTGATGCCAATACTGGGTACTGCTGTAGGTTCAATTTCTATATGAGAAAAAGGGACAATAATCTAAGCCAGCATGGCCTAGGATACAATGTGGTCTGGAATTTATCACCCCCCCCCCCCCCGTCTACAATGTCGTTTGTCTCTGGTCTATATATACCCCGGTCCTTATGCCTGTCTCTCCCCCTGGTCTATGTGTACGCCGGTCCTCAAGTCTGACTGGCCCCGGTCTGCAGTAGCATCGAGAGTCCAGTGCCGGTGGCACGTTAAAAGTACCCAGCACACACTGAAATGTGGTTGGCGTTAGGAAGGGCATCCAACCGTAGAAACCAAGCCAAATCAGACTAGAACAGGTGCAGCCCACCCAGGCTTGCCAGCTCCAGTCAAACCGTCCAACCAATGCCAGCATGGAAAACGGACATTAAAGGATGATGATGATGATGATAATGATATCAACCCCAATATTTATATCAATCTGGTACATATTTTATCGATCTGGGTCAAACAGCAACAAATTCACATTTGATAATGTAGTCATAGTTACACTATGCTTGAAAAACAAGATAGTATTGTTTACAATTGGAATGCATTCAATTGAAGTACTGCTGGTTAAAGTATTATTTCATCAATTTGACATATTTATAACATATGAATACATGCACCACACAAAGTGGCCCATTGACCAACGACCAATACATAACATGTAAATTCTTGTGCTGGTCATCTTCCCAGTAATCTTTTGAGATATTATTCATGAAAGTATCATAAAGACTCTTTGCTACATCTAGCATATATTATCATAAAAATTACATGGTGGGTAACAAAAAAAAAAATGAAAAACTATTTAATGATAGCTCCGAAATAAGAATTTAGTCTCAAGGGACTTTTCTTTGTTGTAACATGTAAAGTGATTCTCCAAATTATATTATTTTTCTTGCAAGTTTTTTTTTTACTTGCGCAATTTTATTGTTACAGCATACTAAAATACATAAATATTCCACAATAAAATATAAATGCAAAACAAAAGAAAATATAATCACGAGCAAAGAAAAAAAAATCAATTCACCACTAAGGGCATCAATTGGTTGCACACCATAAGGATCAATGGAACTTATTGATGCAAGCCAACACGCTCCTGGCATTATCATGGGTGATGGCAAGGCTAAGGCATTGGAACAGCTAAGCACCGTCATGGGCATCACCTGACACCTCAGTAAGGTGAGCTGCTAACGATAAGAACTTTGCTGTTAGCAGCCCAGCTCCTCCAAACGTCTCAAACGCCACAGGCTGGAAGAAATGGTTTCACTGACAAGTCCTGATACTTTAAAATTTTGTTCTGTTCAGCTACAGAAGCAGTGACCCTCCCATTTACCACAGCATCCATGATATGGGAGGGAGCAAAGAAGTCACTGACTGTGGCGTCCCAGATGAGGCACCTACCTCTTACCTATCTGGTCTCTTTCTATCACTTCTGGATAATCCCGTCAGCTCCAGAACTGAAGGAATATTTACCTGAGCGAGGGCCTGCTTAATGATCAGGTTTTGTTTGGTGTGATGAGTGAAACAACCATCATTTAAGTGGTAAGACAAAACATGAAGGCCTGTTGAATCGAGGGGCCTAGCACAGCAACATCTCAGTCCCCCACAGACATTGGCTCCTACAATGGAGATGCGGAGCTCAACCAGACTGAGTAGACTGCCAATGTTGGCCACAAGCAGGGCATTAATCCAGTCCCCTGAGAATTTCGCACTTGCGGAAAATAGGTGACACCTTGAAAATTGATCAGATTGATCAGGTGTATGATCAAAAGCATCCCAGCCATGACCATCCCGTATTTTTGTATATCCAGAGCTACATTGTCCAATGTGCCTTTGACTGCTATTTCAAACAACTTTAGTGACCACATAGAACATCTTTCATAATTTGGTGTGAAAGTTTGATAACTGTTGTGCTGATAATGATGTTTAGTCCCTAGGCATCCTGATAAAGCAGATTTATATTCAAAGACCTTCCAACCATGATCATCACACCTTTTATTAAGGAGGTACATTATCCAATTCATCCTCCCTTTTTTAAGAGGGTAGGCAGTGTTTCTTTGAAGGTATGCACTTGTGTACACGCACACGTTTTACAACCTGGAACGGAAAAATGGGTACACATTTCAAGATGAATTGTATTTTTCTTTTTTAATTTAGGAAATTTGAGTGATGGTTATTCGCATGGGTGTGCACATACTTTGCAAAGAAAAGAAAGACAAAATTTGCTCACTAGAAAATTTATGCTTACACCCACAGCAAAAACAAGTAGAGGGAACATAGATGGTAGGGTGTAAGGTGAAGGAAATTTGGCTGCTGTTTTTAACAGGTCGAGTGACCAAAGAGAGGGTCCCTCGGTTAATGTTGTTGGACAGGTTGTTGGCGTCATTTAACCTTAGGTCAGATATAATCTAGCAGGGCTATGATCAGAGATGTTCCATCCTTGGCCATCCCATCTTTTGTGGATGTCTGGTACTACATTATTCAACATAACCTTAATTTAAGGTAATAGGGAATGACTCAAGAGAGATTTGGCAGCTATGAGTGATCATGTAGCAACTTCCACTGCTACTGATGACGTTTTTTTATCTTTCCTTTTATCCTTTACTTGTTTCAGTTTATTGACCTGGCCATGCTGGGGCACCACATTGAAGGGTTTTAGTCGAATAAATCGACCCCAGTACTTACGTTTTGGGGAGTTTTTTTTATTTTTACAAGTCTAGTACTTATTCTATTGTTTCACTCACCACACTGCTAAGTTATGGGGACGTAAGCAAACCAATTTGTGGGGAACACACACACACACACACACACACACACACACATATATATATATATATGACAGGCTTCCACACTGTTTCTGTCTATCAAATTCAATCACAAGGCGTGGCCCAGCTCAGGGACACAGTAGAAGACATTTACCAAATGCGCAGTGGGACTGAAAATCTATTATATTTCCATTTACATCCTAGATTCATTCTAATAATGTAAACTGATTACAGTACTTGATTGGTACTTTAATTTATTGATTGGTAATTTAATTTATTGACCGCAAAAGACTGAAAGACAAAGTTGGCTTCGGCGAGGTTCAGAATGTAAAGAGTAGCATCTAAACACTGCACACCATTTTGTCCAAAGTTTTAACACTTCTGCCATTTACCAACATTGATGAAGAAGAGTTTGTTATTACTGGTTAGCCCCAGGTCAGTCCCAATCAAGCAGAGCTATGTTTAAAGGCATTCTAACTGTGATTAAACCATTTTACTTGCAGACACAGGTGTGTCAATGGTAGGGAAGATTTGACTGCGATTGGTAGCTGGTGGAGCTCCCACAAAGTTTCCAACATTTACACTGCCAAGGAGCTCTTTTATGTAAATACATTTTCCTATGGACCCCAAGCTTTTGTAAGGTCTGTCTATTCAATAAGCTGGTTTTACTAACAAGAAGTTTGTGTCTTCAGTTTCACATCTCCATTGAAAGTTACATGTAACTGAGCAATAATACACTGCCACTTTTTAAAATTCTTTTAGCTGTACGGTTGTGTCTCTGAGTCTCGTAATACAAATGCTTACTTCTCATGAGTTGCCTATAAAACGGTGGAATAATACCAGAAATGAGCATTCAATTAACAGCGACATTTTATTCTTCAGCTAAATAAAATTATACAGCAAACTAGATTAATACATCACTGATGAATGTTGTCTGTAGAAAATCATATATAGTTGGCTTTTAACTCAGTCAAACTTGGTTACATGTGCTTCAACTTCAATAAGAACAAATATGATGTGACATAGCTTCCTGAAAACAAACTCTTTCCTCTATGGCTGGTTGCTGTGACTGGTCTCTATGCTTGCTCCTCACCTCGATTGAGTGGGTGACTCTCAGCCCACTATGTCTGTCCTCACCTCACTGGTGAGAAAATATTTGTCGAACCAATTTATGGAGAAAAGTAGGCTCCAGAACATGTACAGAAATTGTCGAATTTGGTGGTCACAGCATGATTGGATACCCATTCAGTATCTCGCGTAAAACTAGACCAATCAAAAAGCCTGACTTGACAAAGTATTTCAGCATCACATGACCAATCATTAGAAACTTACGTGTGGAGCCTATTTAAGTCTAAAGCATGCAATTATGGAATCAGTCCCACTACATTCTGAACACAGCTCGAAAACCTCAGTTTTATTTTTGCGGACTTCCAGGCATAGCCGTCTTAACAGTATGTCGTGGGTTGTTATTGTTGTGTTGTATCATTGTTGGAGTTGATGCTGTAGTAATCGGGTATGAGATTAAGCTGGCTGCGTATATTTCAACAAAAGCAAACATTTAACAACAGATTTTACTAAGGGAAGGCTAAGAATGTATACATAAGTTGCCAATGTAGGGATCAAATTAATTGTATTTGCTCGGCCATTAGTTATCTGGAAAGTGAGAGACAAAAAGATGAGTCTGTCGAAACTTGTTGAAGTTTTAACTTGATTTGCTTGTTGAGAGCTGAGACATGTCTTGCTTGAAATACCAACAGAGTTCTGTCCTGGTCTGGCTTATGGTGAAAGGTGTGATGTGTGTTCTCTGTTGTGGTCTCGAAATCTCTGGCTAACAATTGGTGAGGCATATGTGAATCCTTCAGGTGCCAACAATGCTCTGCGATGATTTAGGCACCAAACTACTTAACTAGCGTAAAAGGGCGTGAATCTCAAGAACATTTGAGATGATGTTCACTTCATGACTTCAAGTTGATTGGTCGGTATTTAGGTTTTTCATGTGAAAATGGTGTGGCTCATTCATGACAGCAAACTGCTAATTTCACGTTTGGGGTTCAAATCCCTACAAGTATTATAGGCCCCGGGCAAAGTAACGCACTGTGGCCTCTACCTACACAACCGATGTATGCATAGATTAGCACCGGACCTCTTGATACGTGATACCACCTGGTAACTGTCTAGCATACGTATCGGTGGAAGGTAGCTGTGGCAGCATCCATCCATGTCCTCCACCCACTATTCCAGGGAAGCCGTGAGAGTAGAATCTCGTGCACCTTCTCCATAGGGTCCATCATTACACTTTCCGGCTGGATTCCTAAGTGTGACCAACTGAGACAATGGATATTATCCAACCATCTCATTCTTGGTCTGTTCCTAGGTCTCTTGCTGGTTGGCTTGGCTTGAAGAATCTGTCTTGGAATTCTTTCCTGCAACATTCTAATCACATATCCGTAGTACCAGAACTGTGACCTCTCAATGCAAAGAATTAAGAGCTTGATCTGGAGAAACTCCCAGATCTCTGATCTATGCACTCTATCAAGTAACATTTCTCAAAGGTTGTTCTTCGGAGGAACCCCATTTTGGCCACTTATATTCTTGATCGTACTCTTTCAAGTCATTATCAAACATTCATAACCGTAGATGAGGACAGACATGAAAATCGATTTGAAGATAGCAAGTTTGGCTTTTTTTTTTTACCAAATTCTCCTTATCTGAGGATTGAATTTTGAAGCTGGTGCATTATTGTGCCAGCACCTGTCATTTTAGCATCCAATTCAGCCCCCCCTCCCCTGCTTTCCATCACTCGTGAATATGGCCCAAAGATACTTAAACCCCCTCCACTTGTCTCAGTATATGTTGCATTAACATGCAAAGCGCACTGGGAAGACATTTTTGAGAGGACCAATGTCTCAGTGTTCACAATACTAATTCTCATCCTTGTCTTACAGCACTCGGCAGCAGGCCCAATACAAATACCAGCTTGTTATCTGGTGTGAATAAGACCACCAAAAGCTGCAATATGAAAAGGGTTTGAAAGAATGACCATATTGCATCGTCTGTCACAGGAATTAACAAGGAATGCGTTCGGATCTTAACTAGAGGGGTCTGTTCGAAAAATATATTGCAGTCTCATCTCAATGCCGGTACAACATAAGCCAACAATTTATTCTAGGAGGCATATGGTGGGGGCTCAAAGGATGTGTGTCCTGGGATCCCGAAGCAAGTTCAGAAGAAACAACTGTTAGTAATTGGGAATCGGAATGTCACAACCCTCAGGGAACAAGTGAAGGAAGCCAAACGCTACCGGCTAAATATAGTTGATGTCTCCTTCTACAAGGTCCCACGGCTCTGGTACCGTAGATTTGGACGGAGGTTGGAAACTCCACTATTCAGGTTTTGTGCTAGCTATGTCTGCGTAGGTGGGATTGGGGATACTCACAAGCCCTCAGCTGTCTGACTGTGTTATAGAGTGGAATCCACTAGATGGGAGAGTTTGTCTCCTGAAGAAGGCTCGCTATGGCTGTTGCAAATATATGCAAAGCCAAATACAAATCCTTCCTTGATGAAGTCACTGCAGTTTTAGAGGTAAAGACCTAGTCACTTGACCTACAGGGAGAATTCGATGCACGTGTTGACTGTGACAGCAGACATAATAAAATTAGTGCCGTCCACACAGTACCTTGTAGTTATCTCCCTTATCTGTCCTCTACTCTGTTTGCTGAAGTTAAAAACACCTTGGACCTTATTTTAGGCTATTATTAACTGAGATCCCAAGGAAACTTCATTAAATGCTACTATAGAAAACTACATAGTCATCTTAAATGTCAGCTGAATTAAAATTAAGACTACTTCATCTATTCACACATCTTGAGCTCATTTAAACCTTCATTTATGTTCTATCTGTAAGTATTTCGCTGTTTTGTTTACATTCTTGTTGACAAACATTTGTTATTTCTTCACTAAATATAGTGTCCGTCCGTCTTCCATGCATTCATATGTTAAGTTCTCTTCTGCCTTCTTAATGTTTCATTTGTTGAAAGTTTTCCATCTTGTGAAAACCTTAACATAACTTTAGATATTTAAAAAAAAGTATTTCCATATTTTGCGAGTGTTAGAAACACTGGAAATGTTTCGTGTCGGTATGCCGTTTCGCTGCGGTGGTGGGCGTAAACAACACA
The DNA here is from genome assembly GCA_027564515.1 of Octopus rubescens. Lineage (NCBI taxonomy): Eukaryota > Metazoa > Mollusca > Cephalopoda > Octopoda > Octopodidae > Octopus > Octopus rubescens. The sequence goes on along the minus strand of JAOPUL010003462.1, from coordinate 12,361,511 downwards.
TTTCGTGTTTATTTACCTGTGTAACCAAGGGTATTCCAATGGATTTCAGAATTAATTTCCCATATTTCACGGAGAAGGAAAATTTTACAGAGGGAGAAGAAAATATATAAATAATTAAATTAAAAAAAAAAAATTTTTTTAATCCTAATTACCTTTGCCTGAAACACGGAATACTTAAAAATGAAAGCAAAAAGTACCCTTCTCCTCGCGGTGTTTGGGTTATTTTTTCCGAAATTCCGCCGGTATTTCAACACCAATTCTGTTCCCGTCCAATTTACCTCCTTTTGTTTTATACATATTATTCTTATATTTAAAAAGCATACCTACACAAGTTTGTCCCTTCATAGCTTTCAGAAAAATAGATATTTGTCAATAAAACTTGCTACAAATACGCTTCAAATGGTGTAGACTCTGATTATATCGGAATTTGTTGCGAAAATATTTTCCGAGGGATGGGGGGGGGGGTCAGAAAAATTTACACGAGTCGGCTGTGTTTCCTCATAACTTTCAGAAAATGAGTATTTTTTAATGAA
>JAOPUL010003462.1:12072523-12084518 GCA_027564515.1 Octopus rubescens | reverse complement strand
ACTTTGCCTTTCATCCTTCCAGGGTCGATAAAGTGAGTACCAGTTACAAACTGGGGTCGATAAAATCGACTACTCCCTTCCTTCAAAATTCCAGGCCTTCGTGCCCAGTATAAAATGGGATATTATTTATACCAGTCTATCAGAAGTTACAAAGAAATAGATAGCATTTATTAAGGAAGAAAGGGCAATGAATTTGATACAAACAGGGCTGAACTACATTACATGCTCTATAGAGTTTGGAACCAGTTTGTACTGAGTTCAACTTACATTTAAAAAAAACACTGGTCTCTCCACTTTTTGAGGCCTACATTCTCATAGAATGCCATGCTATGCTTAGCTACCAAAATTTAAATTAAACATTAACTGCCATGCTTTCATCCTGTCTAGGAAAGGATCTCAGAGTATTGCTTCCATTTTTATCTTTGCAGAGTAACTTTTTAAAGAATGTAGAAATCACTAACAAAGCTTTCTCCTTGTGCTCCTAAAACCACCAACTCTGCATGTAACATAGATGAAAAACATAGCAAAAATCCCATGTAGATAGTGATTAAAATTTTGCATAAGCAGTATTGCTCAAACACTACATATTACTGCTTGCAACATAGTTATGGCACACATACAACACATGTTATTACTTGCAAACATGTTCCAAACACTTCATCTTATGTCTTATTACCTAATGTATATATCACAATTTACTCAACAATGGCAGCAGATATAATTGGAAAAAGTGTTAGCTGGAAAACACTTCAATAAAGATGAGTTTCATGACTAGATTGTAACAGCAACAAACACGCAGTAGTAAGCATTAACCCTTTAGCATTCAGATTACTTTGTCAAATGTAGTGCTTATTTATTCACATTATTTTGAATTTGTCATGCATTATCTCAATGCTTTGAGATATTCATGATGTGACTGTTTATTTTTAGAATGATATTGTAGGGTATGTGTGAGAAGCCAGATTTGACCATGATCAACATAAAACAAGTAGAAAATTTGGGCCAGATATGGCCGATTTAAATTCTAAAGGGTTAAAACCTGGTATATATGTGTGTTTTTATATGTACAAGTTTGTGTATATATGTATTAGTTTGTAACAAATATGGAGAATAAGAAAACAAACATCTTTTAGCATTGTTAATGATGAAGGGATTAAAGGAACTATGAATGTGAACCAGCAAAGGACTGGTAGAGCTTTCAACAGGAGTAAAACAAGCATCATCTTTTTATGTTGGCTTAAGTTCAATTGGTCAGAATAGTCCAAGTCTGTTCTTATTTGGAGTCACTCCCATTGAAAATCGATCAGAAAATGTTTTGCTTGTATATTCCACTTTTGACATGGTTTCCATGGCCAGATGGCCTTTGTAACACCAACCACTTTACAGGTGTACTGGACACATTTATCATGAAAGACTGTCATGTCCATGACACAAAGAGTCCTCTCACCTGTATGTGGTCACCATTTTATTACCAACCACTCTACAGAGAGTAACAGAGAGTTTGTCTAGATCCTGCAAGAATTAAGCTTCCAATCTTCAAAGGAAACATGGCCAAGAGTATGATAGGTGGGGTGGGGGGGTCAGAGAGGTGGGATGGTGAGGGAGGGAAACAGTGATAGATACATGTTGGTTGTTAGAAACCGGTTGAATGGAAAACAGCATAAGCAGTATGATTAGATAGAAATAAAGATTATGTATCATGGTGAGAGAGAGTAATTAATGGACAGCAACAGAGATGGCTGATAGTACATGAAAGTGGCAGATACCAACAAAGAATCATATGGGGAGAGACAATTATGTTTAACAATAGAGGGTGACAAAAAAAAAAAAATGGACAGATCTGATGCCTCATTCATCATATAAGCACTATGATGGAAGGGCAGCCAAGTGATAATGAGATAGTAGACAAGGAAATGAAATGTCATTGGAGAGGAAATAATGATTAGCAGTAGAGGATATTGGTAGGCACCTCTGAATATGAACAGCGCTTATGCAATCCTTCATCATCACCAGCATCATGGTAGCAGTAAAGTGATAGAGAGAGACGACGGTGGGAGAGAAGTAGAGCGATAATAAGAATGGATGACAGCAGATGGATAGGGAAAATGCCATCCATCATTATATAGGTAACATGGTAAAGTGAATAAGATAGAGGGTGATAAATGGAAAGGAAATAAATAGGGAAGTAGACAGAAACTTAACAATGGGTGAGAGACCCAATGATAAGCTCTCTTCCTTCATAATCCAAAGTTAAATCTTCAAGATTCATTTAGTAATATAATTTAGCTTCCTAGACAATTAATGTCATTTTTCTATTTCATTTCTCCCAACCCTTCGTATTTTAAACATTATTTGACTATCTTTCGAAGATCTCTCTCTCATCTACATATTTACATACATTTCTTTTACTTGTTTAATTCATTAGACTACAGCCATACTGAGGGCACCGTCTTGAAGAACTTTGGTCAAATGAATCGACACCAGTACTTTTTTTTTAGCCTGGTACTTATTCTATCGATCTCTTGCCAAACTACTAAGTTACAGGGACGTAAACACACCAAGGCCAGTTGTTAAGCAGTGGTGGGGGACAGACACACACACACACAATATATATATATATATACACACACACATACATACACTGTAATGTGGTTGGTGTTAGGAAGGGCATCCAGCCGTAGAAACCAAGCCAAAATCAGACTGGAACCTGGTAAACAAGCTTATGAGGTGGTATAAAACAGTTCCCAGACTAGTTATGTTTAATAAGAAATAATTTAGTTACCCAAGTTTTAACATCATCTCCTTTGAAATAGTCACCTTGCACAGCAATACACTGGTCCCAGCGTTTCTGCCACTTTTGGAATCCAGCCTGGGAGTTGTTTTCCGTAAGCAAGTCAAAGACCTTCTGCGACTCATTCTGGATCTTGACAACAGTGTTAAAACGGTGACCTTTAAGCTGCATTTTCATCTTGGGGAAGAGATGGAAGTCTGCAGGTGCTAAATCTGGCAAATAGGGCGGGTGCAGAAGCGATACCATGTTGTTTTTGGCAAGAAACTCACGAGGTGCATTGTTGTCACGAAGAATCCAATTCGTCGCGCTCCACAGATCTGATTGCTTTCGCCAAATGTCCTCCCTCAAAACATTGCAGTAGAACTTTTGATTGATGGTCTGGCCCCGGGGAACGAATTCTTGATGCACAATACTGCGGCTGTCGAAAATAACAATGAGCATGCTCTTGATTGAGTGACCATGGAGATGAAGGCCTCTTCCCTTGTAACGACTGCTGCTTCATCTCAGAGTCGTACCTCTAAACCCAACTCTTGTCACCGGTGATGATCCTCAACATGAAGAATGGGTCATCAGCGGCACACTGACAGAGATCTTGACAGACTTTGATGTGATGTTCTTTCTGCTCAGACTACAAAAATCGCAGACTACAGCATACACATGATCACAAAGACTCAAATTTCACAACTTGTGAAGTAAACACAGCGATGTTACTCGGCACATTGTCTCATAAAGGTCACTGCTAGCACACTACAGAACTAGTCCGGAAACATTTTGATACCACCTTGTATTTATGGACAGAGGTATTGCAGTAGTAGCCATGTCTTATTTTCAGACATTGGATAATACAAAACTAAATATACTAAGTCTACTTTCTTTCTGAAGACTGTAGGATATGATGAAGCAGATTTGGCCACTGTTTCTAGTATGTCAAGCAACCTGGTGGAAGCTTACTCATTATCAAGTGTTTCTTAAATATGTGTAACAATTATAGCTTATATAAAGATTCTCACATAGCAGACATGGTTGAAATCATTATTCCAATAGCAGTAAGATACTTCCTCCAAACTTCTCACAATAGAGAGATCAATGGTGCATGACACACTGTAGTAGATCTGTTTCTACGAAAGATGTATGACTATAAATCACTGAGTAGGGAGAGATGATCAAAGTTATGGAGAAAATGATTGTTTACCGTTTTCACCAACCTTTACACATTGGAAGTGAAAGTACAATGTGGTTGATTCTTCTAGTGCAATTTGTGGGTTACAGTAGAGGCACTACAAGTACTGCCTCATAACAGTGGCTTAGCTTGAGAAGATTGATTGGGAGTAATGGCCTTGCTTGAATCAACAACAGTCAGTATATGGTGTTGAAACAGATGGATGCTGAGAGTAGTTTTGGAATTGGTAAGAAAATGAGCAGAAAATGTGGTAGCTTTATTAGCAAGGATTCTACGTAGAAAGTAATCCTGGTTAAGAAATAACAGGTAGAAAACTTTTGCAGAGTAATGGCATGGTAGGAGACCAGAAAGCCAGTTGTAATATGGGGGTTAGAGAGCTTGCAAACTCAGAGGCATGTAAAGAAGGTAAATACTGCCAATTGTTCAATGTAATATTCTTCACCAGAAAGGCGGCAAGCTGGCAGAATCATTAGCACTCTGGACAAAATACTTAGAACGTAAAGAGAGACAAAATGCCGCTGAGTTCAAATTCTGCTGAGGTTGACTTTGCCTTTCATCCTCTCAGGGTCAATAAATTAAGTACCAATTGAGCACAGGAATCAATGTAATTGACATACCCCTTTTCCTGAGCTTGCTGGCCTTTAGCCAAAATTTGAAACCATTATTTTTCACCAGAACACTTGTGAATGAACTACTTGGAGTTATTGTAAAGATCAAGGTAGGACACATCTAAGAGGAATGCAGTAATCACTTACCTAGCAAAAGAATTAGAGAAGAAGACCATTTGCACAGAAATGGTGAAGCTCCTTGTCAGTTAACTTACTTAAACCCTTTAGCATTCACATTACTATCAAATATAATGTTCATTTATTCACATTGTTTTCAACTAATCAATTAACATTTGTGGCCTAGAGATTTCAATGATGTGATTGTATATTTTCAAAATGACACTAATGTAGGTGTGAGAGGCAGGATCTGGCCAGTTTGAACATAAAACAGGTAGAATATTTGGGCTGGATTAAATGCTAAGGGATCAGGGAGGATGATATTGACATGGATTGTCTTGGTCAGTGGAAAAAGAAACATTAAAGAGTAGTGAGTAAAGGTACGTTTGGAGGGGAGAAGAAAAATCTTAAGCACTTAAGAAAATTGGTGTTGGTTAGGGATATGGGTCGTAAGAACACTAATTGGTGGAGAAATGCAGGTAAATTTGCAACTGAGTGTAAAGTGAGATTTTGAAAGAGTTTATTTTTTTTTTTAAAAACCCAAAAAGACAGGATTTATCTTTTCTATTTTACTTGTTCCAGTCATTCGACTGTGACCATGCCGGGGTTTATAAACCCTTGAAGGGTTTATAGTTGAACGAATCGACCCCAGTAGTAATTTTTTTTAAAGCCTGACACTTATTCTATTGGTCTTTTGCTGAACTACTAAGCTATGGGGATGTAAACAAACCAACACCAGTTGTCAAGCGGTAGTGGAGGACAAACAGATACACATACATACATATACATAATACTCACACACACAAGGGGCTTCTTTCAGTTTCCATCTACCAGATCCACTCATAAGGATTTGGTTGACCCATGGCTGTAGTAGAAGACACTTGCTCAAGGTACCATGCAGTAGGACTGAACCTGGAACCATGTGGTTGAGAAGCATTCTTACCACATAGCCATGCCTGATGATGATTCTTAAACAAAATAGCTCCATATGCAATGAAGAACTTTTGTCTACAGTATCTTTAACCTAACTCATAGTAAGTATTAATGTACAAATAGCAAACTGACAAAATAATATATGACATGATCTTTAGATCAAGTGCCAGAAAAAAAAAGGAAACAATGTAATAATCAACATGGAAAAAACAACATATCCAAATGGTTCTTGGTAAACAACTGTTTTTTGTTGGGTTTTTTTTCAGTCATTTTTATATAACAAATTTTATAAATGAATATTAATAAAATTTATAATGTGTACATTTGTCAAAATTCCAATTTTGAATTTAAATTTAAAAAAAAAAAAAGACAGAAGTAAAAATTATATAAAAAAGATAATCCATATATATATATGGCTTGCCCAAAATATACATTGATATAAAAACATTTATAATCCTTACTTCTTGTACTATACAACCACCAAAGAAAAAGTCAACTAAAGTTAAAGAAAAGATCAAGTAATCACTCTAAGCAGCCCATACCATCTATTTTTAGATACAAAATATTAATTATCATTTTTGTTAACGCACACAGTAAGTAAGATTAAATCAAAAATATAGAAAAAGAGAAACAAAAGCTACTCTAAATGTAAAATAACTATAACTTTTGTATAGTACCTATAACAAATAAGTGCTGGACAATTTTATACTTTAAATAACTGATGCTGTTTTTCAATCTAATTATTTCATGAAAATACCTTTTAAAGAATGATACATTTTGAAAAAGAGAAATTAAAATCTTAAGAAAACCCGCTAAAATGTAGAACAATGAATATTATTACTATTATTTAAATTAATGCTATTGCCTTTATTCAGTGCTTTATTTAGGGAAGAGAGAAAGGTGCTTCAAGAACCAATAAGTTAGTGGTCTGTGAAATTAACTGAAACCAAAAGTGTTTGAATAAGAGACCTTAGCATATTTTTTTTCTTTTGTCTTAGTTGAACCACATTCTTTAAAAGGTCATAGTATACTGCTGAGACCCCCTCAAAATATCTCAGTTGTGTAAACACGATCTCCAGACTGGTTTAATGTGGGTAACCTGTAGGGGAGAGAAATGGAAGAAATTGAAGTGAATGTACTCTAGAAGAAGGGAAGAAAAGAAAATAGAAAAAATACTGAACAAAAACAAAGGCAAGTTGTCGAGTTAATTATTGTTTAGCACCAGGACTGCCATGATGAAGCAGACCTATATAGTCAGTTAAAGACCAAGTATCAGACCATACTATGTATTCAGCATGCAATATGAGGCACAGTGGAGTATATTCCAATTCTTTTCATTGTCTAGTCTGTATCAAAATTCTCTGCTGGTGACAACTGTGATGGTAGTCTAGATGTATTCAGAGTGCAACAGTTGCTCTTCTTTGGTTGCAGTTGTAGAAGTTAATGGTGGAAGGATGCTGTAAATGTTACTGGAGTAGGTGGTTGCATGTAGGGAACGTGGACAAGTCACAAGTATAAGATTAAAAGGATAGAACTTTGAGACACCTGGTTTGCAAAATTGTAGATTAGAAATAAGTTGAACTCTACACAGGTTTGGAACAAGAGTGGGGCAGTCGGTGAGGAATGTACATACTATTTTTGTTCACCTTGTCTTTTTTATCATTTTGTAATTTATTGTTGCTTAGCCCCAGGTCAGCCCTGACTGAGCAGACCACAGATCAAAATCTTCCTAGCTAACACCACTGCATTTAATTTTCAGGAATGGTTTTATCTCAGACATTATTGTTTAGTGTGTTCTTCCAATCTGTTTTTTGAGACAGTAGGGCATGGTTTGAAGGATATTTGGCTGCTACTCTAATAGGTTAAGTGGTCTCATAGGTTCCCTTGTTGAAATGTGTAAATTATATGTACTATTATTTAGAGGTATATATAAGGAAGGGGTAGTGACAGTCATTAGAGCATCAGAAAACATGCTTTGCAGTATTTGTTCTGATTCTTTACATTCAGAGTTCAAATCTCACTAGAGTCAATGTAATCGACTATTCCTCTCCACTCAAAATGACTGGCCTTCTACCTAAATTGCAAATAAATATCTATAGGGTGGTGGATTAGTAGAATCAGTATAGCACCATTTTTTTCATTCATTATGCTCCAAGTTCAAATCCTGCCAAGGTTAACCTTACCTTTCATCTTTTCAGGATCAATAAAAATAAAGTAACATTCCAATATAGGGGCAGGTAGTATTGACTAACCCCAACCCTCATAATTTCTGGCCCTGTGTCTTAATTGTTAACAATCATTAATAGGTATATACAACTGTAGTGTCAATGGCCAAGCCACAGATGCACACCAATACATATTACAAAATATTAAAGTAAAAGCAGATATAAGTATACATATGATTTTTATGGCAACAATGACTTTCACAATGCAAGTCCTACCTCCATTTGGTGCATTTTACACCAAAAGCCAATATGAGAGTTTCTCTCATGGTAACTACCACAGTATAGTTTGTTCTATTAGAACATCCACATTTAATTGGGAATAAATATTACCTCTCGGTATTAATACTGCCTCTGTCACTAATAAACATTATAATATCTTTTGTGCTGATAGATTTTAATGTTTATATTTTTCATGTGTTGTTATACCCTGTACCTGATGCATGGTTTTCATATATGTTATGAAATCTCTATCATTGTTAGATTGACTTAATTACTTTGTGAGAATACAATTAGGAATTTGCAGGATTCTGTGTTGGGATTGTAACATTGTTTCTTGAATTATTTCAATGTGTATGTTGATGTTTTAGTTCTATGAAAATTGTATTTTTTTTTTAATGCCATTAGTGTTGTTTTGCCCAATGTTCAGGTTGTGTTGTGGTTACAGGGTGCGCACGGTGACTGTTTATTTTCTATGATTTTCTTGTGTTCCTGGAATACTATTTTAATTACGGTTAAGAGAGCTCACTGCAGGAGTTTTCCATACAAGCTAAATTTCAGTAATTTGATGTTTTATTTTATGATTGTATTTTGCAGAATTGTGATCCTAATTTTTAATATTCTCTTCATCTATATATAAGTCTTCTTTTTTTATATACTTTTTGTAATTCAACTAGAAAACTAACCATCACTATCACATTTTTTCTGGCATGATATATCTAGGATTGCATTATCTTGTACCCTTTAAAGGCGGCGAGCTGGCAGAATCGTTACCGCGCCAGGAAAAATGCTTAGCGGCAATTTTTCCGACTTTACATTCTGAGTTCAAATGCCGCCGGGGTTGACTTTGCTTTTCATCCTTCCGGAGTCGATAAAGTGAGTACCAGTTACGAACTGGGGTCGATAACATCGACTACTTCGCCCCCCCCACAAAATTCCAGGCCTTTGTGCCCAGTATAGAATGGAATATTAATCTGTTGCCATGATCCATTTGATTCCCCATTGCAGTATCTCCCATATGCATACACACGAGCGCACACACACACACACACACACACACACACACACACACACGCGCGCGCACACACAAACAAACATATACATGTCAAAAAGTAATGCAAATAAGTATTGCGTTACTTTCTGACTCGCCCTCTTATATAGTAATATATTCCTTCGGCAATGTTATACAAAATAAAGTGATTGCTATTTCCATATTTCCGTTCACATTTGTTCACTGCTCGTTATAATTGAATCAGATACTCGAGCAATTCGGTAAATTATACCCTTAACATTGAAAACAGAAAAGATTTGCTTTCCCACTAAGACATACATCTTGCTAAACCTATTCACTTCTATACGAAACTATTGAGCAAATGATTTGAGAAGAACTTTGCATATATGTAACGAAATTTTATCTTTCTAGATGGTTCGTGAACGTGTATCTTGCATGTGGGTCAGAGAACCATAGAATGTAGCTCTATGAAAATCTGTGCGAGTGCGTATTGAGCACTTTGGTATTTTACACGAAAGAAAAGCATAGTCTGAACATACTTTGCCATTCTTTACAGCATGTGTGTTTGTATTAACACTGGAATTTAAGAACAGATTAATTTACTCTATAATTTCATACAAAGTTGTCGAGATGCAAAAAAAAAAAAGAAGAAGCCACTATTGTATTTCTTATTAAACCATATCATTATGATGTATTTTAAAGTGCAAATGTACTCTGTGAAATATCTTACATATTGACTCAAACCGAACGAATTTTCGAATCAAACATATTTATAACGTCTCAAGTATCACTGTGTTTGACAGCTGCCTTTCTGCTGGAATGAGAAATAGTTCGATATACTTTTAAGCTCATTATTTAGAGCAGATGTGTGGCAAATACCGTAGAGCAAGTGGTAAGCTCTTTACTAACGGAGTTCGCGAGACGAAATATTTCACTTCATTTGCAATACTAATGCTATTGGGAAAATAATTATCATTACAATATCCCATTGCCATCATCCATCAGAGCCACTCTAAGTAAACAGCAACAAAAACAACATCAACAATCAACAAACAGTATTTATAGGAACTATGTCAAGCAAGCGAGTGCACTTTATGTATTTTCAATGATCGATATCATAAATGACATTAATATAATTAGGTCAATTCTATTATACATCTTCCTACATTGAGAAAGACCACTTCGGACTTCGGACCTAGAAAAATTAATCAATATGTATAGGAATTTGAAACAATGAATGTTTTTACTACTGATTAGCCTCCTTCGCTGATCCAATATAGCAAAGGAATTCAATCCGTAAACAGTTAAGCACCGATAGCATTGTTGGTTTGACAAGTGACTCCTTAGCTTACTTGCAAAGTTCAATTTCTCTAGTGGTCAAAACTGCTTGTAATTGACCAACAAAGATTTAACTATCATTCACTATATAGTGCGTGGTTTCATTAAGGATTTGCTTTTATTTTAGTAGCGATATATACATTACAAGATATCTAAGTCTAAATCTGGCACTGTATATACGCTAATATTGATACATGCACGTCTTTTTAATGCATGTTAGTTGCAAACATAAAACGAATTGATTTCCACTGGGAATCTCCTACTCAGGTCACTCCACCAGATTACTTCTATTCTATAATAATTTAAAAAAAACGCATTCACGTGAATAAGGTATTATTTAATTGCCCCATATATGAATTTTCTAGTGAAGAGAATATAGATGATTTAAGTGATGTTGAGTAATTACTGGTATATAGTTTTATGAGACTTCAGAAGGGTTAATATTTATGAAATGCATGCATAGGTATTTATTACTTACGTGCAACGTATTACTGTGCCAAGTCAACATATTCTTCATAATAGTTTCAAATTTTGGCACAGGGCCAGCGACTTTTGAGGGGAGAAGTAAATCGATTATATCGATTCCAGTGCCCAATTGTTAATTGTTATATCGACCCCGAAAGGATAAAAGGCAAAGCTGACCTCAGCGGAATTTGAGTTCAGAACGTATAGACGGACGAAATGCAGCTAAGCATTTTGTCCGGCTGACTAACGGTTGTCCCAGTTCGCCGCCTTTCATATTCTTAATAAGGTAAACACTAACAAAAGTTCACAATATTCTATTAGACTTTGATTGAATGTCAAGCAAGACACACGGATATGTAATTCTCTCTCTCTCTCTCTCTCTCTCTCTCTCTCGATTTCTCTTTCTCTTTCCCTTCTCTCACTCTCTCTCTCTCATACGCATTCTCGTGTTGTAGTTGAGCCTTTTAAATGTTTACCCATTGCCCAAATGCTTAGCTTATAAATGACTATTGCCTAAAATAATAATATATTAGCGCGATTCCAATGTTTAATGAGAAAAAGAAACATAAAATAAATCAAAGCGCAAACATTCCTACCGAAATCTGATTCTTTTGATGGCTTTGTTTTCTCTTTCAATAAATAGAATGGCTGTATAAACTGTTATCGCGACACATTCGAACTGTTGACATGGTATCGATATCAAGGGAAATGAAGGAAGAGAATTGGTTAGTTGGCTAAATGAATAAAAAAAAATAGGAAGATAAATAGATAAGGTAGAATATTAACACAATGGACATACAACAGTCAGTCAGGCACACACTGCTGAAAAGATTGATGGACAAAATAGGTAGATAGCCTGTTGGATCGTAGACAGAGTAAGCATATAGTAGGAAGACCGAAACAATTTTATATCTGCCATTATCATATGTCAATACATGTGTGTGTGTACGTACGTGTGTGCGTGTCTGTGTATATATATGTATATATATATATATATATATATATATACACACACATATATATATATGCATATCATACATATATATTATACATACATACATATATACATATATACATACACACGCACACACGCACACACACACATATATA
>JAOPUL010003462.1:12049069-12060571 GCA_027564515.1 Octopus rubescens | reverse complement strand
ACTGGATGATGGACTCTGGTGATGATGTTATTCCACACTTTCTGATCCATAGTGCTGGCCTTAGTATGCTTGAGGTCAAGGTATTGCGACTTCAAGTCTTCCTCAGTTAGTTTCCCCCATGTCTTCTTTGGTGTGATGTGCTGGATTTTCCAGTGTGTGGGTCGCTGCCACCACAAAAGTTGGTGCAGCAGTCTCCTGACCTGTATAATTGTAGATATACAGCCACAAAAGGTTTTGTACAGTGAGCAACATGTACATGGTTGCATTTGTGTGGAATCTATGTTGTATAAACATAATTTTAGAATAAAATATTTGTCCAAGATTGTTTTACAGGGTGTTCAAGTTTCCTTTTTCAGTAACAGCTTGATGTATTGGCAAACAGTCAATAGTATTAGAGAGCATAAAGATTAAAGTTGTAGTTGAGAAAATGTTAGCTGACATGGAGGACTGGAAAAAGAATTACCTGTATCATGATTCACACCAGGTGTCAAAATGCCAACAACATGACTGCTGCTCAATGCTCTGTGAACATTGTAAAGGCTGTAAGACATGACATGGACATCATGAAAACCAAGTTCCCCTAAACTATGATGGTCTTTAAGTGTGAGGCTGATGCCTTGCCGCCCCACATCTTTCAACAAGCCTAAGGCTCAATTCAGACAGCTATGTGAAGCGACTGGAGATTGTGATCAAACCCTGGTTGGAGAGAGTTGCTGCTGGAAGGCCATCTGTGTGGCAGCAGGATTTGGTTCCTCGCTGTAGGTTCCAGAGTTGTCTTGAGGCCATGGTGGAAGCTGAGGGCAGCTACTTTGAGTAAACTGTTATCTCCCAGCCATAATCTTGCTCATATTTTTTGATATTTTAAAATATTTTTATTTTTGGATCGGATATTGCATTTTCTTTTCCTTTTATGCAAACTGTTAAATTTAGCCGGAACACCTTGCAATGTGTGTGACTAACAAGTGTGCAACTCTAATATAATTCCCACATGGGACATGTCTTAACGAAGAAGTAAAAGTCCAGAAAAACTTTCTGCCAACTTTAAAATGGAACAAAATCTAAACACATCTGCAACAATAAAAGTACAATGGCTACAGCTAAAATACAGATCGAGCAGAGCTAATAAGGCTCGCTGAGTCACAACAACTAGACGAACAAAATCTATAAACCTAATCAAAATCAATATCAATCCCACACTGTGTATCAATGTGTGAAAGCAAACAACACAGGTAAGATGGTGACTTCACTATACACATGCAATACAACATTTACTGAAACTGGACATTTTCCATAAACTGCTATTTAATTACAAACTTTTACTAAACACATCCAGAAACATAACTTATACACAAATATCACAAAAGATATCAATGCACATTCACCAACTAAGATTTCCACAAAAAGTAACATTTTCTGTCCAAAGGCTTTTTTTTAACCCAATATTTATATTATATTATTTATAACTATCTATTTTGTGTTCCACTGATAAAAACAAATTATTTCACATTCTCTTGTATGTTCTAAATTCTTATGATGTATCTAATTACAGTTTAATATCATCATAATCTTAATATCTACCTGGGTTATTCTGCCTTTTTTTTTTTTTAACATTCTTAACATAAGTCTTGGTGAAGAGTGGAAAGAAATATATGTAAATCTATTCATTATCACATAATATACATGGCAAGAACCAAAGCATCTTTTCCTTATTTTAATCTGGTGCATTTTACATAAATTATTCCCATAATTATGATAATGCAAAACCTGCTTTGGAAATATCATAAAACCAGCAATGATACACTAATATCACTAAATATCAGCTAAATATATTTTGATGCATGCTACAACCGATAAGTTGTGGGTTGTTCCTCCCTTTTTGTGAACCAATCTTGGAGCCCCTAAAAAAGCAAATGTGTATTACCCCTCTTTTTCAAAGTCATAGAACCATTCTAATGAGTATACAAATTAAGGGATGGATAACATCAAGAATGACCAAAAGTATCTCATCTTTCTTGGACTTGGTAAAAAATGCAAGAAGAATGGAAAAGAAAAGTATGGCAACATCATTGTCATCTTGTAATAAATGATATTAATATCAGCATAGAGATGAATGGTAATATTGCTTGCTATACAACGCATCTACTTCCTAAAGTGTGCTAGACTTTCTGTGGTCAACTCGTTTGGATGGTAGATACATCATTCTTCTCTGTTTGACACCACCACCATCTGGTCCTTCTGCGCTTTTAGTGAAGTTCATGCTATAACATTCAAACCAAGTTCCTGATAGGGAGTTACCCTGACCTCACAATGCACCAATACCCTTTACACTCCCCTAGATGTCAAAAGCTAAACTCAATGAACAATCCTCTTTCCTCTAACATCTGATTAATCCAATCCAACTTAAACCTCTACACACCATCTATTACTAATACACTAACCACGCATCTTATTCAATTCTGAGACAAATCTCAACTCCAAGCTGTATTTCATCTCTACAGTCCACGTTACACTCTTCACAATGAAGTGGCATCTGCACATATGTAAATTCCACTCTCTCAGCCACTCACCTCATTTACCTGGATATCATATACAAAGACTTTCAGTTATTCTAGCTGAAAGTCTCCCTCATGCACTCCTCCAAATATATCTGCATCCTCTGCCATTCTCCAAACTCCTTCCAACAACACTTTGATAATACTGTTTCTTGCATTAACAACATTTATATCACTTTGCTTCTCTCTAAACTCATTGTCCTCACTGACTTCAATGCTCACAGCTCTTCTTGATCTCATTGTACTGAGCTTAATGATGCAGAAACAATCTTTTGCAATCTTTAACTCTTTACATCAAGTTTCATCCCCTCTGTGCATTCCTGACTGACACACAGACACTCCAAAAATTCTTTGTCTCTTCTATTTTCACTCATATTGTAACAAATCTACCACCCTCCAGACTTTGCATAAAACACAATACCCAGTCCTATCCTCCCAGACTATCTCAGGAAATATCTTTGGAATTCTCTCCTACACCTATCTTTCCTAAAGTTGTAACAGTTTGAGCAGAATATTAACAGCAATCTCACTAATCTTGGAGGGCCTGCAAAAACCTAGGGCACTGTCCCTTCATCTAAACCAAACCAATAAAGAAATAAAACATGCCAAAATCACTGGAGGTTCACAGCCAGGAAAGTTAACCTAATCATCATGAAGTTTCACTGGTAACAACAGGTAACAAAATTTTAATATACCAAAGAAATTTGAATGAATTTGTAGAATGCATTTTTCATCATCAGCAGTTCAGATCTTCAAACATTCAGCCTCTTTGAGGATTAAGCACACAAAAAATCAATTTTTAAAGGCAGTGGTGCTCTTTATCACATCAACTATATTATTTACATTTAAATTAGGCATAAAAGGTCACAGGTTTGTTGAGAGTGATATAATCACTTGAATCAGTCTTTATGAGCACTACTTACATTATCAATGCTATAAGAATGAAAGGTTAGTAACCTGCAGAAAAGTTGAACTCAGAATGTGAAGAATTCTATATTCCATGCTATCTATTCAAATATTGGACCAGTTATTCAACTGATCAGTATATCATTGGTATTTATTTTGCTGATCTCAGAAGAAATAAATTAACCCTAAACTCACAACATAGAGGGATGAAATACATACTGTAAAGTTTTAATCTCACTTTATAATATCTAAACATTCACTACTATTACATTTAGTAATATATTGCTAGAACTTATAGACAAATATAAAACTGGAAATATGTTAAAAAATTCTTGTAGAAATCTCAATCTCTATCCAGTGAAACTTTTGTATGGATACATGCAGAAATTCAATCTAAAATTACACTTACCAGAGGGTGGGTATCCAGGTTGTTGAGGTGGATACCCAGGTTGTTGAGGAGGATACCCAGGTTGTTGAGGATACCCAGGTTGTTGAGGAGGATATCCAGGTTGTTGAGGAAGATACCCAGGTTGCTGCTGTGGAGCATAACCTGTAAAATAAGTGAAAGAAATAAGGAATACAGAACAATGATCACCAAAATTCATATTTTCTATATTTCAAGACAAATATTTGACACTTGGACTAACACTTCAGTATTTAGAGTCAATTCTCTCAATCAGAAAATCATAAAACAGAGATCTATATGTTTTAGACATAACTTATGACATTTCATTTAATTGTTATAATGTACAATAGAATATATCTATATCTATTAGCCAACACTATGTAACTATGACTAAACAACATGCCTGTACAATTTGTCCATAGACAGAAATAGAAGGAACAGTTGTGCATGAATGTTTCAACTCTTGTTTAAATCTTCATCAATAACTGTGCACTCTCCAACATATTGCTTATAAACCCACTAATATTACAAGCTAAACTGGATTTGCATATTTAATATTTTATTGGCAGCTAGATCAAACATCAAATTACTGGTGTGTAAATAGTATTTTGTTTCATTGCTATAAAGAACTATATGTCATATCTATAGATGTATTAGCCAACACTGTATGTTACAACATTTATAAGCAGTGTGTTCATGGATAGTTAAGGAGGGTGCAGTTGCTGCTGAAGAAGTACAACTAATATTGATGTTAGTGGCAACGGCAATGCTTTTTGGGGTTGGTGGGAATATAAGCCATATTGGTAAAGAGGTTATGTGTAATAATGAAGGTTGTTATGATGGTGGTGATGATGATAATAATAGTAACTGCTGTGGAATTGATAGTTAGTGAAAGTAGTTTTGATACCAGCTGGTATGGTTTCAATAGTGATAGCCAAACATTTGAGTATTCTGTAATTGATTACTCTTTTCTTTCTTTATCACAATAGTGTATGATAGGAAAAATAGCACTAGGCTGAATTAAGTTCTAAGCTAAAGGGTAAGTGATCTCAAAAAACAGGAGCTCAAACTTCCCTGCAAAATAACAAACTTAAATGCTTGCTTCAGTTTTCCTTTCTGAAGTATCAGTCTTTGGTCAACTTTATTCAGTCTTCATTAAAGGTAAAAATCTCATCCAATATAAGCAAAGGTCTTAAATATGTGTAATTTTGGATAAAAATCCTAACACTGTTGAAAAACTTCAATTGAACAGACCTGATATACTTCACAACATTTATTTCTGTTGCTAATATATATTTTCTAACAAGCTCACTATCTAATCACGACACCAGCACCTGTTCTGGCACTGTTATTCTATATATCACTGGCAGGGAGATGAATCACTGCTATCTCTAGTGGTCAAGTGTCCATCATTGACGAAATCATATGATCTGGTGATCTCAGTGCTGGAAATTGTTGATAGTTTATCTCCCCACTAGCCATATAAACAAAAGTTAATTTTACACCAAAAGCCAATATGAGAGTTTCGGTCATGGTAACTACTGCAGTATAATTTGTTCTAACATTTAAGTGGGGATAAATATTACCTCTCGATATTAATACTGCCTCAGTCGCTAATATATATTATTTCAATGAGTACCACTATCACAAAGCGTTTGTACAATCTTTAAATCTAACTGATCTTTGGATGAACATTATTGCATAGTTTATTTACTAGGCATGTATTTAGCATACTATACAACTTAGAAAGCATGCCAGTCATTAAAACTAGAAATATGTCCAAAATTTTATGGCTATACTAGGAGATTGAGAGACTTACTTAACCTTTAAAATGGATTATGTTGTATGTTAGCCAGCTTAAATACCCATTATACAAATCTCTCTCATTGGTTCATTTACACATATAATTTTTGTGTAAGAATAGAAGACCCACTGACATCACTGCAAACAGTATACTAGCTAACAATTGAAAATGAGAAGAAATTGCATAGCTTCTACAATAAGACCAGAAAGGAAACAGATAGATAATACTTAATGACTTCAAACTTACCTGGGCTACTTCCATAAGGTGGCTGTCCACCAGGGTAACTGCTAGCTAGAAACAGAAACAAATAAAGCAGTGAGTTGGAAACAAAGTTTATTACAACTGGTATGTAGATATTATAAAGTTTGTAGGACTGGGTGTGTAATTGTGAGAAAATAGGTCATAAACATGGGGGGAAAGCCAGAACAAGTAACATTAAGCAAGTAAATGAATAAACGAACATTTCTGAATAGAGAAAGGGTACAAGTATAAGTGGGGTATTCAAGTGAATATTTATGAAGTCAATTGAGTAATTAGATTGGCACAGATACATACATACAAGTATGTGAAGGAATGGATAAACCCATGCTAACAAATCTAAATGAGTCAGAATCAATAAAATATACATGACTGAAGGAAAATGAGTGATTAATGAAGCAAATTAATCAGTTCTTCCCAAAATATATTATTCACACGTGGACATTTTTATGACGTTATCTAGTCTTATATTTGAACAATAATTATACAGAGTTTATATACAGTTATACAGCTAAAGTAGATTTACAGTCTCTTACATGTACATAGTACATTTGATATAGATGTCTAAACATGATGTCATAAACCTACATGTGCAAAGGGGCAAAGGTTCTTATGATGGTGATGATAATAATAGTAACTGCTGTGGAAATTGATAGTTAGTGAGAGTAATGAGGGTATGGTTTCAATAGTGGTGACCAAACAGTTGATTATTTTGTAATCGATTGCTCTTTTCTTTATCACATGTACATAATACATTTGATAAACATGTTTAAACATGATGCCATAAACCTACATGTGCACAAAAAATGTATACCATAAACTCACATGTACATGAATATCATAGATGACAAATATATTGTGAAAATGTACAATGAGACGTACCTTATGCAAGCAATACAAGTTTTTAATTGTCACTGCAATGTGTAATCTAATACATTGGACATATATAAACAAATATATATTCCAAAAATGGAAGATTGGCCTGACCAATTATAATCCTAGTTGAGATTACTGTACACGTGTAAATAAATGTCTTTAATAAATTCTAGTATAAGGTCTCTACCTTTTTTCTGTCCACAAAAAAAAAAAATAGGGGAAAAAAAAAAGACATTTGTTTACATTTGGCCAGTGTATTCAATCATGCATCACAGCAATGGCTAAAATCTTTTTAAATGTACTGCTTGTATAAGGTATACCTTGGCATATATTTCCAATATCCAAAACATTCAGTAGACCTAACTGCCAATAAAACATTATTTACACAAGTCAGAGTTTTTGATTGACAAATAGTAGTGATTATATATTATACAAGTATAAACCATATATTTTAGAGGACAGGCAAAAGATATATGACCTCTAAAGAGGATTCCAATTAGAACTGAAACTGGTGAGGTCAATCTATCCCGTTTCTACCCTTAGAGATATAGGAAGAAAAGTAAAATTGTTTACATTGGTTCAATGTATTTGCAGTAATAGATAAACATTTGTATTGCTCAAATAAGATACCATAATTTACATTATCCAAAATAAGATGCTTAGTGCATCAATAATTAATCAAACATATACATTGTCAAGTATATGAAGTAAGTATTTGAAAAAATAATAATCTACATAAAAAATTAAAAAATCCTATCACACTACCACAATAAAGATTCAAAGTCAAAATTATTACAGCTTTAAAACTCAATTCTATTCATAGAAAATTAAACATTTTGTTTTAGAGAGTAGAATGCAGCAAACATGAAATCAGTTAATAAATGACAGCATGAAATTTATTCTTCTAGTTCAACTTGCTGCATTACTATTTGCCAATGCAAACTATCAATCACTTCCTTGGATTCTACTGTTTATCTAATAGATGGAAATTTTAAGCTAAAATGAAGATATAAATAATCACACTATTTTAACCCTTTAGCATTCAGGTTACTCTGTCAAATATAATGCTTATTTATTCATATTGCTTTGAATAATCATGCATTATCTTGAAGCTTCGACATTTTGATGATGTGATTGTTTATTTTTAAAATGACACACTAATTAGTGTGAGAGGTCAGATCTGGTCAGTTTTAATATAAAATAGCTGGAATATTTGGGCCTGATATGGCTGGTTTAAGTGCTAAAAGGTTAAAGATTCTCAGGGAATTTCTCAGCCAAAATAATAAACAAAACAACATTTTGCTCATTATTCAATATTTATAAAGCAATTCTAACAAACAATTTTAAAAAGGAAACACGTAAATCTTTTAAAGGAAAATTAAGATTATAGCGTAATGCTTCATCTTTAAATTCTTCTCCTTGTATATTGAAAAATAATTTCCTATATTCAAAATATAAGGTAATCAACAGAATAGCATCTTTTGAAACTAAAATAAAATATTTGCAAATTCTTTTGAATAGTTGTCGGCTCTCAGTCAGCAAGATGAGAGTCAGTAATGAGTACAGCAACAAAGAAGTCAGTGTAGTTTTTGTAGAAATCATCCCACAGAATATGTAACCATAGAGTTGATAGTTATCTCATAAATTTTATTCTAAGAAAAAAAAAAAATCATCAATTGAAATATTTCTGCACTTTACAAAAGCTTCTACCACTGTGGAACATGATATCCTGCTCTGTAGATTACATTATTATGGAATAAGAAATGTGCCGGTGACCCGTTAAAAACACCTGTGCTGGTGACACATTAAAGGCACCTGGTACAGTCTCTACAGTGGTTGGTGTTGAGAAGGGCATCCAGCCATAGAAAACAAGACAAAACGGACTAGAATCTGATGCAGCTCTCCGGCTTGCCAGTCTCCAGTCAACTGTCTAACCCATGCCAGCATGGAAAACAGACACTAAATGATGATATCATAAACGTTCCACTGTTACTTCACGTTCCACTGTTGCTTCACAAATTCATATCAGTTTGTTGAGTATAATGGTTAACATGCCATCTCCTCTACCTCTCTTTATAGGTGTTAGCCAAGACTTACTTCTAGGACTCCTTTAATATGTTATCTATATGAATAACATCCATGAACTCAAAAATTATTTGATTTTACTCTATATGTGAATGGTGCATTACTGAGTTCCTTTTCCTGCTTTTAGACCTGGATATAGCAAATACAACCAGTATGAAGAATAAACTTTAAAAAGGTATCAAGTTTGCTAATAGAAAATAACATTTCACTGAATGCTGCCTCAAAAACTAAACAGAACTGTTTCATCATCATCATAAGTACATTTCCTTGGAGTTAATCCTACAGCTTGAATTTGACAAAAGAGGGTATGTTGATCACTTAAATTTCTAGGAGTCATCACTGACCAGAATCTTAAGTAGAAACCACACATTGATCTCACCCACGTGTGAATATTCAAGTGATACTGTTGCCATCTTAATTCACATGAACAATTATTTTCCTAGGCAAGTGCTACTAAACAGATCTTAGTAATAATCATCCAAAATACTGGTATTATGGTGTGCATTATGGCAGGGGTGGAGATCATCATTCTAGTAAAGTTGAACATTTACAAAGAGCCCTGCTTTAGTTTTAAAAAAAAAGACTCTGGGCATACTGATTCTCTCTGAAAACTTTAAAACTTAGGTATTAATACAAACTTGCACAAATCAAATAATTGATGGAACAAAATAATTATGTACATGTTAATACAAACAACATTCAGAAGACAGTCATCATTATCATCATTTAATGTCCATGTTGGCATGGGTTGGATGGTTTTGACAGGATCCAATGGGTCCATGGACTATATGCCCTTCCTAATGCCAACTAGGTGCTTTTTTTAAAGGGTTAATTAAGTATATCACCAAAAATTCAAATGAGAAACCATATACAAAATAAACTTATCTTAAATATCTTGACAAGAGAACTTAATTGGTGACAAAAAAAAAATTATGTGAAATGGACAACATCTGGAAATAATTTTAAATAAAAGAAAAAAAAACCTACAATGAAATGAAATTTGGCAAAAAAACAAATGCTAGGATTTTAGGGTGTTATTTTGGGATTTTAAATCTCAGTATTCAAAAATATTTTATAGTAAAATTGACTAAACCACACATCATAGGTCACATTTTTCACAAGTTTTTGAGTTTACGAGCAAATCAAATTAAGGGCATATTTGTACGACTAACTCCGAAATGCTTTCATCAGCAAATGTAGAGCTAGTGAAAAACTGACAATACACTGATCAAACTTGATATATGAATTACTTACACAACTGGTTTAATATCTAATTAAATATACAGGTTAGCGAACTATATCTTTTACCTTTTACACGTTTCAGTCATTAGACAGCGTCCATGCTGGGACACCACCTTGAAGAATTTTTAGTCGAATGAATCGACCCCAATACTTATTTTCTTTTAACACCTGGTACTTAGCATTTCAGCAAAAGAGACTGATAGAATAAGTTACAGGGACGTAAACACACCAATATTAGTCATCAAGGGGTAGTGGGAGTCAAACACAGACAAAAAGACACACACATATACATATATGTGACGGGCCAGAGACAATTGAGAATCGTATTTTGCCTCGTACAACTTGCTTCCCATACAGACCATTGAGAAACATATTTTGCCTTGTACCACATGCTTCCCGATGCCCTTTCTACCGCCAACCACATTTACATTGTGTGCTGGGTGCCTTAAACATGCCACCAGCATCAAACTTTCAACGCTCACTTCCCATACAGTCGCTGTATGGGGACACCACTTCCCATACAGTTGCTGTATGGGGACGCTGCTTCCCATACAGTTGCTGTATGGGGACGCCGCTTCCCATAGTCGCTGTATACAACCACTTCCATATACACACACACACACACATATATATATATATATATATATTTAAATAAAAAATATGAAAATCAAGCACAATAGTTTTTCAAATTTTCAACTAGATTACATTCCTCAATAAACATGCAGTATATTATTTTACCATGTTTCAATAGAATTATATTGGCCATTGTCCATAGTCACACAGTTTCAATAAAATATTCATGAAAAATAGTTCTCCAGCTAAATCTTCTCTGCTATTTTTGAGTCTTCTACTCTTGAACAGAAAATCTGTGTACAACAGTAGAACGCTCATATTTTGTAAATTCGAAATAAGTTTTATTATAATTAGTTAAAAAAAAAGGAATTTATAAAAAAAAATATGGCACATGGTTCAAATGATTGGAAGAAGCCTGTTAAATGAAGATATTTTTGAAAGCTGAACATATTACACATGGCATGGCTGTGTAGTAAGAAGCTTGCTAGGTGCAAGCATGGCTGTGTGGTAAGAAGCTTGCTTCCTAACCACATAGTTGCGGGTTCAGTCCCACTTCGTGGCACCTTGGGTAAATGTCTTCTACTATAGCATCAAGCCAACCAAAGCCTTATGAATGGATTTGGTAGACAGAAACTGAAATAAATTACGTATATATATATATATATATATATATATATACGTAATTTATTTTAGGAAAATTGTCAACCTATATTTTTATATTTTATTTTTATATTTGTTTACCAATTTTCGGATGTGAAGGTAATTATTCCCTTTCGGTTATATACCGTATTTAGGGTAAA
>JAOPUL010003462.1:12037314-12048969 GCA_027564515.1 Octopus rubescens | reverse complement strand
AAATAAGTACCAGTTGAGTACTGGGGTCGATTGAATCGACTATCCCCATCCCCGAAAATTTCAGGCCTTTGTGACCAATATAGAAAGGATTATTATTATTATTAAGGCGGCGAGCTGACAGAATCGTTAGCACACAGGGCAAAATGCTTAGTGGTATTTCTCCCGACTTTACGTTCTGAGTTCGAATGCCGCCGAGGTCGACTTTGCCTTTCCTCCTTCCGGGGTCGATAAAATAAGTACCAGTTCAACACTGAGGTCGATGTAATCGACTAAACCCCCTCCCCCAAATCGCTGGCCTTGTGCCAAAATCTGAAACTATTATTATTATTGTTCAATTTTCCTGATCTTACGTTCTGACTTCAAATGCCACCGGGGTCGACTTTGCCTTTCATCCTTCCGGGGTCGATAAAGTGAATACCAGTTTAACACTGGGGTCGATGTAATCGACTACTCCCCCTCCCCCAAAATCTCAGGCCTTCATGCCCAGTATAGAAAGGATTATTATTATTGTTAAGGCGGCGAGCTGGCAGAATCGTTAGCACGCCGTGCAAAATGCTTAACGGCATTTAGTCCGTCTCTACGTTCTGAGTCCGTCTCTAAGTTCTGCTGGGGTCGACTTTGCCTTTCATCCTTCCGGGGTCGATAAAATAAGTACCAGTTTAACACTGGGAGTCGATGTAATCGACTAACCCCCCCTCCCCCAAAATGTCTGCCCTTGTGCTTAAATCATTATTATTATTATTATTATTATTATTATATTGCCTTTTTTCTGCACAAAATGGCTAGCAATATTTAGGTGTTCAAATCCCAGTATAGTCAACTATCTTCTTTTTTTCTTCTGGGTTCATTAAAATAAAGTACCAGTGAAATATAACGGGGTGAAGGTGGTGGTGTTGGGGCTAAAATGATTGGTTATTGACTTTCCCAAATTGTATAGCTTTTTTTATCTACATAAGAAATCAATACATTATCAATTCAATTCCCATCGTGTTCTTCTTTCACTTTCTTCCTTTTGAGTTCAATAACCAAAGAACTAATAATCAAATATTGGAATCAATATAACCGACTACACCTCATCACTCAAAATTCCTGGCTTATTATTGAAATTATTATTAGCACTAGCATGGCAGTGGATAGATAGAATTGGTAGAACAGTAATCTAGTTACGGTTCTTTATGTTCTGAGTTCAAATTCTGCTGAGGTCAACTTTACATTTCATCTTTTAGTGGCGATACTTGATTGAATATATTACAAGACAAGTACAGGGGTTGATGTACTCGACCTTGTGTCTAAATTAAAAATTATTATTATTAAGGCGGCTAGGTAGCAGAATTGTCAAAGCATCAGACAAATTACTTTATGGA
The DNA here is from genome assembly GCA_027564515.1 of Octopus rubescens. Lineage (NCBI taxonomy): Eukaryota > Metazoa > Mollusca > Cephalopoda > Octopoda > Octopodidae > Octopus > Octopus rubescens. The sequence continues at coordinate 12,047,605 of JAOPUL010003462.1, read as the reverse complement.
ATTTGTTCTGGCATCAAACATGCACCTTTCATCCTTTTAGGGTTGATAAAATAAAGTACCAGTCAAGTACTGGGGGACAATGTCATTGTCTCTTACCTCCCTCCCCTCAAAATTACTGGCTTTATGCCAAAATAAGAAAGAATTATTATTAAGGTGGCGAGTTGGCAAAATCGTTAGCATGCTTGGCGGCATTTTGTCGTTCTTTATGTTCTGTGCGTTCAAATTCTGACCAGGTTGACTTTGCCTTTCATCGTTTTGGGGGTCGATTCAATAAGTGTCAGTTGAGTAATGGGGTCGATGTAATCAACCAGCCTCCTTCCCCAAAATTGCTGGCCTTGTGCCAAAATTTAAAACCATTATTATTATTAGTAGTAGTAGTAGTAGTAGTAGTAGTAGTAGTAGTAGTAGTAGTTTAGGCCCAACTTAGACTTGATTAAGCAGACCCATAGTACAAGGTATTTCAGCCTTGATCAACCTCAAAATAACCTTCTTTTTGTATGACAGTGGAGTATGAGTTGAAGGAGATTTAGCTGCTTTTTTTAGTACAATAAATGACCATGTAGCCTTTCCCAAACTATTGCCATCATCATCATTATTATTATTATTATTATTATTATTATTATTATTATTATTTATTATTAAGGCAGCAAGCACATTGGACAAAATGCTTAGCAGTATTTCATCCGTCTTTATGTTCTGAGTTCAAATGCCACTGAGGTTGACTTTGCCTTTCATCTTTTCTAGGTCGATAAAATAAGTACCAGTTAAGCACTGTCATTGATGTAATCGACTAATCCCTTCCCCCAAAATTTCAGGTCTTGTGCCTAAAATAGAAATGATTATTATTATCCGCCGGGGTCGACTTTGCCTTTCATCCTTCCGGGGTCGATAAAATAAGTACCAGTTTAACACTGGGGGTCGATGTAATCGACTAACCCCCTCCCCCAAAATGGCTGGCCTTGTGCCTAAATCAGAAACTATAATTAGTCTCATCTTAATTGTCCTACTGCAGACCCTGATTATCTCAATTACTTTATCCATTTCTCAGATAACAGTATGCCTTCCCCACTGCTTCTGTCACAATTACTCACCCAGAAGAATTTGGGTTTGGGTGGGCACTTCAAGTGAAGGCCCATAATTGAGAGAAAGAGAGAGATAGAAACATTAAGGAGAACAATTTAACAAGTTAGAAAAAGAAAATGAAGGAAAAGAGAAAAGAAAACATGCACAATGGGTGAATTTAGCACATCAGAATATAGACAGGTAGTATTAGGTGAGATTATGTGGTAAAATTCAAGAGAAGGGAAAACTAAAAACAGTGCTTGTCTTAGCATGTTGCCTACCTGATTGTAATGAAGGTGTCTGGAGTGAAATAGAACATAGAACCAATATGTGTTCACACAAACACACACACACACACAATACTTTCACTATTTCTAAAAGACTGAACACATAAGAATACAAAGGAGGAAAAAGAACACACACACACACACACACACAACAGTAGTATTTGACTCCTCTGTATGCTCCTCCTCTTCTCTCTTTGTCTGTCACAACCTTCCTTTCCTTTCTTGTATTTTTTTTTATTCAACTCTTTCATCAATCTTTCTTGCTCTCTTATTCATTCTCTGTTGATATTTTTATCTAGTTTACATTTTTCCATATATTTCTTGCTGTCTTTCAAACCCACTTGTCACTTTCACATTCTTTGCGAATTGTCTTGACCAGAATATGCTTTTCCCCCATCTTGATAACATACGTAACAACATTTTTCTCACTTTGCAGGACTCTATGGCTAGAAATGTACTGGAAGTTATTTTAGTCAAAAGAGCTTGTGTTTGAGAGTACATTAGTGGAGACATTGTTGTGCTCCATTGGTCTGTTTTCACTAAACTCATTGTACACACAAACAGAATGTTATTAATAGTATAAAGATGGATTGTTGGTCAAGACTCGAGTACAATGTCTCAGAAGTGAGACAATATTTTATCAAAATACATGGAAAAAGGATGTATTGCTAACTCATTCAGCTCATGACTTGATACAGAGGATGAGGCAGAAAGCGGAAAACATTAAATCAATGTAAAACACACTTCTGTTACACTATTATGCATCATCGTCAACATTTATCATCTGTTTTCCATGCTGGCATGGGTTGGATGGCTTGACAGGAACTGGCAAGGTCAGGGGGCCACAGCAAATTCCAAAGTCTGTTTTGGCTTGGTTTCTATGGTTGGATGCCCTTCCCAATGCCAACCACTTTACAGAATGTACTGGGTCCTTTTACTATGGTGCCATCACCAGTACTAACTCTTTATATTCTATTGAAAATATTATAAGTCAAAAACTCAGCCTGTAATTCAGAGTTCCCCAGCCACTGAGCCACAGACCAGTACCAGACTATGGTCATTTGGTACTGGACTGCACAGAAAGAATAAATTTCAAAATTTTATTTCTATTTTATTGACTATTGCAGTCTGCAAGGTGTTTTGCATTATATATATGTATTATATATGTAATGCATATGTATTATATATGTAATGCATATGTATTATATATGTAATGCATATGTATTATATATGTAATAATTAAATTATATATTATGCACTTCATTGTATTTTGGTAAACTTGTGATACCCTGGTTCATGGAAAAATCGTTTCGCATGAAACTGGTCAGTGGCGCAAAACAAGGGTTAGGGATCGTTGGTTTAAATGATTGTGTGTGACAGAACAAAACATGAATGATAGAAGGGATTAGAGTTTTCTCCCCTATATCAAAATAATTGTAAACAAATTTAAACAAGATTCTTACAGTAATCATGTATTTAAGGATTGGGTGATCGACGCAGTCCTGTGGAATACTGTGCTTTACAGGGATTAACAATTAATTCATCAATATCAAGAACTGACAACTATTTACAGAGTAATTAACTATCGCAGAACAAACACATGTGGAAATCTTCTGAGCAGAATATAGCTTAGATGTCCAGACACCAGCATACGTGATGTTTTATGAGGATTACCAAATATAAGGTATAAGAGGCATGTTGGAAATAATCAGTGAACCATTATTAGCTTTCTACCTGTAATCATCCTTTCTATATTGAACTGGTTGCCATAGAATTTAAAATCCAAATAAATTGAGAAATATATCAAAAGACAATCAAATGCAAGATTTCTATCAGGTCTTTTGGTGGGGTGGGGTTGGGAGGCATTCGTGCATTGTCAATGTGCACATACAACAGAAGGTAAGTGTCTTCAGAGAAATATTGGGTATAAGAGGCATCAGATGTAATGTGCAAGAGAGAAGACTGCACTGGTGTCGTCATGTAATGTGTATGGACAGAAGTGCCAATCTTTAACTGTGGAGGGAACCCGTGGAAGACGTGGGACGAGGTGGTGAAATAATGATCTTCAGATGTTGAGTCTCATGAAGACAATGACAAGTGACTGAGAATTTTGGCAATTTGCTTTGCTTGAGAAGACATGTCAAGTTAAGTGAAATCATAGTCCTGGCCTGTGCCAGCAGCACGCGAAAGGCACCCGTGCCGGCGACACACGAAAGGCACCCGTGCCGGCGACACACGAAAGGCACCCGTGCCGGCGACACACGAAAGGCACCCCTGCCGGCGACACACGAAAGGCACCTGTGCCGGCGACATGTAAAAGACACACAGTACATTCTGTGGAGTGAATGGCATTAAGAAGGACATCCAGCCATTGAAACCAAACCAAAACAGACTGGGGTCTGGTGCAGTTCTCCAGCTTACCAGCTCCAGTCAAACTGTTTTACCCATGCCAGCATGGAAAACGGACACATGATGATGATGATGATGATGATGAGTAATGGTCAACATAGGCATCCAATCATTATGATATTCAATAGAGTTTGTTCAAGAACTACCTAGCTTCTGAGGGAATACCCAGTGTTCCCTAGTAAGGTGGAGCAGTACTTAACATCACAGCTTACACAATGCTTTGTTGCAGACAGGTAGGCATAACATACCTACCATAACAGCAAGGTCCTAGTCATGATTATTCTTTATAATATAGATGATATACCATAATTTACAAGTGGGCAATATATTGCACATTATATCTTTCAATTCTAATAATGTTTTTAATCATTAATATGTTATTATCTTTTTTCTTTCAAATTATTTTACATCTTAAAGAACAAATTTAAAAGCAAAAGAAATGACAGCCTCTCAGAATATTTTATTAAAGTGTACTTTGCAACAAACCTTATGTCATTTTGTGACTTGTCTTCTTAACAAACCCAGCCTCTTATGCTTATAAAACTAGATTTATTCTATGTTTAGCTTTAAGGTTTATAATTTTATTAAAATAACTAAGATTTATAAATCCATCAAAATAATTTTTTTAAATTTTAGTTACCAACATGAATTGTTTCAGTCTAGTATCAGAATTTTGTAAACAACTGGATTATGTGTGTTGACAGGTCAGCATTAGTGTGGATTTAGTTTGCCTTGCACATGTAGAGATACAGCATAGCAATCAGAGCATGCTGATTCAGTTTTGCATCTTAAATACATCTGAAGACATAGGTGCAGGCGTGGCTGTGTGGTAAGAAGTTTGCTTCCCAACCACATGGTTCCGGTTTCAGTTCCACTGCATGGCACCTTGGGCAAGTGTCTTATACTATAGCCTCGGGCCAACCAAACCCTTGTGAGTGGATTTGGTAGACGGAAACTGAAAGAAGCCTGTCACATGTGTGTGTATCTATTTGTCCCCCACCACTGCTTAACAACTGGTGTTGGTGTGTTTTATGTCCCAGTAACTTAACAGTTCGGCAAGAGTCTGATAGAATAAGTACCAGGCTTTACAAAAAAATAATAAGTACTGGAGTTGATTCGTTTGACTAAAATTCATGGTGGTGCCCCAGCATGGCCACAGTCCAATGACCAAAACAAAATAGAGTTAGTTGAGTAAAGTGGAAGAAGAGAGACACTGAACCTACTCAAAGTAGCGACCTAACTTCCTTCAGCAAATTCTTTGATTTCACCATACAAACTAAACGCTTCAGAACTGTATGGATATTAGCAGTTCACAGAATAACACCCAATAAATACAAAATATAACATACCTGGGTACCCTGCTTGAGCTGGGTATCCTGGCATCACAGATCCAGGATAGCCTGGATTAGAGGGTGGTACAGTACCTGGGGGATAAGCTGGATTTTGGGGGTGAGCCGGATACCCGGTACCTGGAGGGTAGCTCTGTGAAAAAAATAAAAGTATATAATCAAAAATACTGAATAACAAATAATGATGTTGTATAATCATTCTCTTTACACCAATACAGTATGAAAACTAAAAAAGCATTCAGTTTACCGAAATTTGTTTAAAACTGACTTTCTATACAATGAAACTTGGAGACAAGTATGGTTACATGGCCAAAGGAAATGTTCTAGAAAAAAAGTAACTACAGAACCATCAAACTGATGGACCAATTTATAAAAGTAACAGAGTATTAGTTCAACTAATTAGGAAGAAAATTAGCTTCTACTAGATGCAGTTCAAGTGTTAACCAAAACAAGTAACCACTGAGAATTTTTTCCTGAAGTTATAGCTAGAAGAGAAGTTCTTAACAGTGCGAGCTACTATACCAGCATTCATTGGCCTAGAGAAGGCTTTTGACACAATACCATTCACTATTATCTGAAGGTCATTCAGAAAACTAAGTGCACATGAATGGCTATGAGAGCTGTGGAAGCTTTGAAAATCAACATCAGCAGTGATAAAAATCAAAGACTTTTATGACAGTTATACTGACTTCAGTTATATAACAAATATACAGTTCCAATTCCTTAGCATTCAGACTATTCTATCAAATGTAATGCTTATTTATTCACATTATTTTGAATTAATCGTGCATTATCTCATAGCTTCAAAATTTCGATGATGTAATTATTTATTTTTAGAATGACATTGTAGGGTAGGTGTGAGAAGCTAGATCTGGCCAGTTTGAACATTAAACAGGTAGAATATTTTGGCTGGATAAGGCCAGTTTAAATGCTAAAGGGTTAAAGATACAAATTATGTTGGGAAAGACATTTGGCTACATTACTGACCCCTTCACTGGCTCATTTAGAGTTTATTTGTTTTCATATATATCAGTTAATTTATAATTGAATTAAATTAACAAAGTTTAAGTTCAGAATTATGCACCATTTATGTATAAATATATTACAAGTAAAATAGAATTACAAGTATTATCTGCAATACATGATGGATCTGTGGATTAACTTCCAAGTATTTGATCAGCTCTAGTTCTTTACAGCTTGTGCTAAATGAACTAGAGTTAATCAAAAACTAGCCATCAGTATACCAAGCCAACTACACTACACAAAGAGATAAATGAATCCTTACCATTCCTGGGTACATGCCGTAACCTTGTTTAGACATCTGGAAAAGACAATAACAAAAATATTTAGAAATATATCTCAGTGATTTGTTTATTAACATTATTGTTTTGTATCTTTGATCAGTTCTATTTGAACAGGCCTACAATACAAAGGCAGCATATAAAACAAAGAGTAGAGTATGTTGTTCAGAGATTTAGAATTTAAAAGATGTGATCCCAACTTTAAAAACTGTAGAGAATTTATTCACTATCAGTCTTTTCAAGGTTGTTATATTATAAAATCCATTCCCTGACTACTACCATCACAATATAGAGCTTCTCTTGGCTTCCTGGCATTGCTCATAAGACACCAATACACTTAAACATTACTAGATAAGATATTAACAAACAGGTCATTGATAAATAAAAAATAAAAAAAACAACAAAAATATATGTCTTCCATTTCCCAATATTTTTTTTAAAGAAACTCTAAAACAACAAAGAGTTGGTGATGGCATGCAACCAATCATCCCTTCCTTTGAATCAGTAAGTTTGAATTGAGTTATCAAAAAATTATATATTTAATGAAAAAAATCCTTGAAAAAAATCTTCAGTTAGGAAGCCAATTTCAGGTTATACGCACACTGACAGCCATATAAATATTTTTAGACACATAAATATTTTCACATATGAACATCATATCAGTATTTGGTAAACAATTCTTTATTAATATATAAACTTTGGTAAATATTTTAATTAACTATTAAAATAAGTGGAAATTAGGTTTTATTTAAAATCAAAAGAAACAATGGATTCAAAAATTTGTCCAGCCACAGTCTGATCAAGGCAAACCACCACATATCCCAAACATTACATAGAGCCTTAAAGCACTGCTAGTTCTATATTAACTATTCTTGGCAACATGTATGTCACTCTGAAACCAGCCAAGCACAGCTAAGCACATGACTGAAACTATCCTTTCAGGCATATCTCTTTACTTACCTCATACCACCAAATCTCTCAAGTGGTTCCTATATAGCTGTGTTCCACTGATACGGGCAAAGAATGTGACCTATAACTCTTAATAAAAATCATACCTTTAATAACTGGGTGGCTTTTTACCAATCACAACTCCTGCGAGATTACTATCCCAAAAATAAAAGATGTTTTCACACATCACAATCTGCAAACTGTCCCCTCTCAAATTGCAGCTAAACCTTTTGCTCTCTTGCCAAGAAGATTACTACCAACTTTGCAGAATCTCTTACAACTCTTCAACCATGAGAGACCTACAAGAAGTATTCTTGAAGAGAAAGCTTTCACATTTTCTTCCTGCTTTACTCCAACTCCACAATATATGCACAAGAAAGTTTTTCCCCTTTATTTTACAAGTTTCGCCACCATATATATATATATATATATATATCATCACCAACAACAAAAACCTCTCCAGTCACTTGAAACCAGAGCCACCAAGTCTCAGGAATGTATATTTAATTACCCTTAAATGTTGTGCATCAGAGCTAGCTTCTATCCTCAGCAAATTCTTCAATTTTTCTTTCTACAGGATAGGGATCTATCCCAGTCTCTGAAAACATGTCACAGTGTATCCTATCCGTGAAAAGAACAAGCTTCCAGACTGGAATTGAGAGCCATAGGTTAGTACCTATGGCACTCAATTTCAATAGCTCAAAGATGAAAGTTCGACCTCAATGACCACATGTATAGCTTCCATCTCATCTCACATAGTCTTCACCCACATATTCTTGGGAGGGTTGTAGGGGCAGAGTCCTCAAGCACGCCTTCCATCAGGTCTTGTCAGAAGAAAACATCTAATTGATCCAGCTGGATCCCCAGTGAAACCAACTGAGCTCATGGATGTTATCCAACCATCTTGTTTGCAGCCTGCCCCAGACCCTCCTGCTAATTGGTTTTGCCTGTAATACCTGTCCAGCAATTCTTTCCTGGGACATTTTTACGATTTCCAACTTGCTTTCCTATAGCCAGTATTCTCTTGCTTTTGAGAAGGTTGGCAAAAACAATAATAGTCACTGCATTTAAAATCAACAAAGCCTTTCTGACACGAGTATATCATGGCTAAGCCATCTACCTATGAGCTCCTTTCATTTCTTGGATCCAAAGCTTTCTGCTAGATTGCACCACCACAACAACATAGATACAGCTCTTTCTGCTTTACGCAATCAACTCTAATGTGCCCTTAAAGTTCAAGTATGTCCCTTTTACATTTATTATCCATTACATCATTTACAAATGAAATCACTCCTTATTCTTCCTTAACTTTTCCATCAGGTGTCATCCATGTGCAATCTATACATCTTACATCAAACATGCACTACGTCCATAAAGAAGGACCTCAAAAACATTCTTCAGTCTGAACAAAGCAATTTAGTTTCTGCAACAGCACAAAACAAGCAATAATTACTGCTTATTCCAAAGAAACAAATTTGTGCCACAACCTCCCTGGCCTTGGACATGCCATTAAAACTCTCAAAGTTGCTAGACTTCATAATCTTTTCTGTCAATGCCATGTACATGTTTGCCTATTTGCTTGCTTGCTTCATGCTCGATGGGGCTGGGGTCATCTCAGATTAGTGGTCTTAGAGACGTTATCATGCATAGAGTCGACCAGGTCCACCAGTGCTCTCCATCGCTGGTGGCCCAGTGCCAGCCCCTCTGGCGATCTTTCCCAATCTTCCCCATCTGGTGTGGGGCCTGCCACGAGGCCTCTTCAAGCCCGCAAACTGCTGCGTCAAATGAGAGTAAAGCCCTGATAGGATGATCTAACAGGAGACGGAGGACATGGACATGTCTGTACCAGCCCCTGCTCTATCTCCCAGAAGACGAAGCTCCGCATCTACAACACATAGGACCTCTCCATTCTCCTCTATGGAGCAGAAACGTGGCCCCTCTCGAAAACCCTGGCAAAGAGGATTGACAGCTTCGGTAGCAGAACCCTGAAAACAATCAAGAACATCAGATGGTACAATCACATTTCCAACAAAGAACTGCAGGCGTATGCTTGCATCGGCCCACAGCCTCCCACATCATAGCTATCCACCATGTACATAGCAAACCAAAAATTGCATCTCAAAAACTAATCTTCCCCTGCAACTTCAAAGTTGAAGAAAAATCTATAATAGAGCACTCACCCACATCTGGGATGGTGCTGGTGACAATACACAACATTCTAGCCTGTATCTAAATGACAGTCATCCAACTGATTGGCCAAGTCTTACTGACACAAAAGCTCTCACTCACATTACAGACATGCCTCTTCATTCTGCTTAATATAGTACCACTATAATCGCTTCTGATTCTCTGAACTAGATACTTTCACATCCATCTCTCCTCATCATAACCCATACTGTGTTTGGCCCCTCCTAAACCTGCATAAACAGCTATGCCCAAACGTTCCTCCTCAGATTGTCAACCTGTTGGAATTTCTTTTCCACCTGTTTTTTCTGTAGATGTCAACTTTAGAGATTTCAAATTCAACATCAATCATATCAATCTCACCAGTCTTTGAAGACTTGTGAAGGCCATGGACACCACTCCTTAAATCATAAAAAAATGTTCATTGTACAAAACTGGCAAAGAAAATACTCAAAAGTGAAAAAAAGAAAAATTAAATTATCTTAAAAATGATATTAAGTCAAATAAAATGGCTGCAAAATTATGATGCTGGACTTTTGCTCACATAATCATGTGTTTAAATCTCAATTCAACTAGTATATTTTGCTTCTGAACAAGTCATCTATCTCTTTGCTTCACAGCAAGTAGGCATTTGGTCATTAGAAGAAACCAAGCTGTAAAATTTTATAATCCCCCCCCCCCCCAATTAAATATTTAATATGAACGTTTCTAAAGGTCTCAAATTTCATTATTTATCTCATTTAATTATCTT
>JAOPUL010003462.1:12002997-12014490 GCA_027564515.1 Octopus rubescens | reverse complement strand
TCATTCCACCACCAAGTTACTCTATGTCTGGGAGGACCCCTGGTCCATCCACATGTAGCATCTGAGGATGCCAGCAAATCCCCCTTTAGTAATTTCCAAAGGTCCTCAACACTGGCTTCCCTATCATCTTCCTGAGTCTTATTTTGAAACTGATGTTCAAAATCTGCTCTAGTTGCATTATCCTTCAGCTTTCAAACTTTTCTTTTCATCACAAAGGGTTTTTTGACTTCCAAGACCAAACCCACCATTAAATCACAGATTAATAACTGATGTTGCTGGGCAACCTCCTCTCCTGGAATTACCTTAACGTCCCTAACTATTTTCCTATTACTGTTCCTTACCATAATATAATCAATCTGTGTTTTAGAAGGTCCTGACTTATATATGATAAGTCTACTGTCACGTTTCTTGAAAAACGTATTACAGACTACCATATCTAAAGCCGATATCTAACTACAAAAAATTATTTATGACTGGAGAAAGTAGGAGGAGGCATTAAAGGCAATAGTAAGGAAAAAGAAACATGGACCTTGTCATAAAGAAACAACTTTTCTTCAGTTTGAGAAAGACATAAAATTATGGATATACAATCAATGAAGTATGGGGTATACAACCACAACAAAGATGATAATGTGTGAGGTATGGTTCAGGGATTGATAGAAAAGAGGACTATTATGATTTTACTGATCTTCCTCTTTGTGTAACATTGTTATGAAGAGGCATAGTGTGTGCATAAAAGTTGTGGGATTGCCTACCATAAGGGGAGAGTGCTGGAAGCTGGGGGATGAGAGAGGAGAGAGGGGCGCAAGGGGAAAGTCAACTTCCTCTTTTTGACAGCAGTCCTTGAGGCATGTGGACGTGACCACGAGAGCGAACTGGATGAATGCACATGACGGTGGGGCAATTTAGCCATGAGTGAACCCCCCTGGAAGTGAGGTAAGTCCAATCACATCTGGTTACAATCTATTTCGGCATCTAAGGAATTTAAAGACGTTTTCCCATCTATCGGCATTCTTACTCCCGGCAGCGTTTTTGCTTGTTTTTTTTTATGTCCTTCTGTGGATTTTTTGTTGTTGTTTACATTAAGTCTTACGATGTCGCTAGGGAGATGACGACGAAACTAAGAATGAGCAGTGAGGCAATAAAAGCTTTTAGCAATGAAGGAGATGTGATCGCCTGGCTGAAAAAGATTAGACTAATTGCCACGCTGCAAGGTGAGGGAGATGCACTGGCATTATACCTCGAGATGGATGATGCCAAACAATTGGAGGCAGAAAAAGTAGAACAATGCCTTAAGGAGGCGTTCACCCAAGGGCCTTATGCAGCGTTCACCAAGCTGGACAGAGCAAGATGGGCTGGAAAACAGATGGATGTGTTTGCTGCGGAACTAAGACGGTTGGCTACGTTGGCCGGATTCACAGTAGACCGCGAGAATGCTGTGCGGATGGCATTTGTAAATGCATTTCCCAAAGACGTCTCAGTAAAGTTGCAACAACTGCCTGGCAACAGGAAGAGAAGGATGAGTGAGCTGATTGCACAAGCCCGTGTAGCCACACAAGGCAAAAGTGGAATGTTGCAGTGCTGGCAGCGATGGAGGTCCATGGCGAACGACGAAACGAGAACAGTCAGTGTGAAGAGTCATCTGCATGTGTTCAGAGGTCAATGTTTTAGGTGCCATGGTCTGCACATGGCAAGAAATTGTAGTGAGCCAAAGCCAGATATCATCTGCTATTGATGTAAACGGCCAGGCCACATAGCCAATAATTGTGACCAGGGAAATGGTTCAAGAGGGACTACTGTGCCGGTGGCTCCCCCTGGAAGCGAGTAGAGGCACCTTTGCAGTCACTGCCTGTAGTGGAAGTTCTGGTGGGGGGAAACCATCGTGAGCTCTCGCGGACACGGTCTGCCCAACGACACTAGTGACCATGGTGGTGGTTAATCATGATTGACTATGTGGTGGACAGAATCAACGTAGTGATGGGTATGGATGCAATCAGCCGCTTGGGAGGCATTACAGTGAGTGAGGTTGGGTGACATTTGGTAGCGCGGAAACATCATGCGCCATGGGTGTGCAACAGGAGAACATGAAGATCCACAAAGAAAAATATGCCACTCACACCATATAGGACTAGGACTTCAGGCCTGTGTTCGATGGGCGACGGTGGATAGTTGAGTGATTGAGAAGAACCACCAACGCTGAGGAATAGAGTAGGCTGTTATCAACATACCTTGAAAGGAGATGTCAGAAGCGAGTTTGAGGGAGAAGTACAAAGATGGATCGAGGAGGGTATATTGATTCCCTGGAAGGAGGAGGTAAAGTGTGGAGTGTTGCCGTTGATGGCAGTGACGCAACCTACAAAAAACAAGGTCAGACTGGTGTTGGACTTTTGTGAACTCAACGAACACGTATCATACCACACAGGTGGTGAGGTCATGGATGTCTGCAGGGAAAGCTTGTGAGAGTGGAGACGAATGAAGGGGGCCTCCATGACTGTCGACTTAAAGTTTGCATATCTACAACTTCACGTAGATGAGAAGCTGTGGAAGTATCAGCTGGTCAGGTATAAGGGCCAGACATACTGCCTGACCAGGCTTGGCTTCAGGTTGAACACTGCACTAAAGATCATGGCGACGGTCCTCAAGGCCATTCTGGGGAAAGCAGACAAGGTGAAGAGGGCCACCAATTCCTACATTGATGACATCTTAGTAAACGAGACCATGGTGTCAGCACTTGGCAAGGGTCAGGTTGACCGCAATGCTGCCGGAGGCAATGGAGATAAGAGCCACACTAGGACTCAAGCGACAAATTGACAGGAAGGGTACATTGGTGTTTCGGAGGGGGTATAAAGTCCCAGAACTGGGCCCTGACATGAATGGACAGGAACTCTTCCCAATGTGTGGCAAATTGGTGGGCCACTATCCGGTCGCAGGGTAGCTTCGGATAGCGTGCAGCTATGTCAAGGGATGAGCTGGGGTGACAAAGTGGGAGAGAGGTCAGTGGCCATGATGCAGGAGATCGTGGGGAGGGCTGTGCACTATAGAGATTTGCACTGACTTGGCCACTGTACTTGGATGGGTGAGATCAGTGCTTACCAATGAGAAGAGGCTGTGAACGAGAGGGGCAGCAGAAATGTCAATAAAGTGCCGCCTGGTAACTCTGGGAGAGCTGTCTACTGAGTTTGGCCTGAAGTTGAGTGTAGTCTTCATACCTTCAGAGAAAAATAGGGCAGGCATTTTAACCAGGGTGAAGAAAGCCTGGCTGGAAGTGCCAGAGGACGTAGAAAAGGGGATAGTTGCAGTGTGTTGGCTGAGCAACTCGGAGTTGAGAGGGCTGCATGCCATGCACCATATGGGAGTGGATAGGACCCTGTTCCTTTCCAGAAGAATCGACTCTGACGTTAGCAGACAAAGTGTCTGGAGAGTGGTCGGAGGTTGCGACAAATGCCAGTCTACTGACCCCGCTCTGGGTGTGCACGAGATGGGCAGCATCCCAATGGAGCACAACTGGAAGTAATTGGTGGTGGACATGACACACTACTGATAAGGGACATATCTCTCAATGGTTGATTGTGGGCCGAGACGGATGGTGATATGGAGGGAAATGAAGACAGGGACTGCAGAGGAAATCGTGCGGACACTGAGAGATATTCTTGGAGCAGGGCTCCATGGACGAATTGCTGATGGACAACAGCACGGCATTTTGCTTGGAGGTGCTGAGGGAGATGTTTGACAAGTGGAAGGTGAACCGCTTCTTCAGAACAGCATACAAGCCGAGTGGAAATGGGATCGTGGAAAGACACCATCGCACAATGAAGGCCATAACGGAAAGGTGGCACATTTCACCAATGGAGGCAGTGTTTTGGTACAACATGTCTGCTTGGGTGGGACAGGCCGACGAGTCGATGCCACACAGGGCAATATACAGATATGAATGGCGACACCCAAGCACAGAACTGCAACAGCTGGTGGAGAGAGAGAACACACTTGTACGAGTGGGCGAAGAGGTCTGGGTCAAGCCCCTGAATGTGCGTTGCACATCTCAATGGGAAGGTAACAGCCGTAAATGCCCAAAATTCCAAAAACATGTCTGTGGATGGAATGCCATGTCATGTCTTGGACGTCCATAGAGTCGTTGTTTCCATAGACTCTGAGGAAGAGGAAAACAAAAGCGCCGCCCCTTCAGTGCAGAGATCACAGCAGGACCGCCAACCACCCAGGTGGATGGCAGATTTTGACATGGAGCAATGTGATGGGGAAGAGATTGATCCTTGAGATCAGGAGCGGCATGTGGGATTGCCTGCCGTAAGGGGAGAGTGCCGGAAGTTGGGGGATGCCTGACTGGAAGTGGGAGGGTGTGAGGAGAGGTTGGTGTGAGGGTCAAGTCAACTTCCTCTTGTTGACAGCAGTTGTCAGAGCAAGTGGACGTGTAGTATGAACGCTGATCAACCACGAGGGTGAAGCGAATGAATGCACGTTGATGGTGAAGTGACCCTGCCCCGAGTGACTTGAAGACGAGAGGTAAGTCCAATTGCATCAGGTTGCAGATCCAATGACATGCAGATGTCTCTTTATGGTGATGGAAAAGTGGCAATGTGTGCAGGCCTAATCAGTTGGAAGCACACAGTAAGCTTCAACTTTCATCTGTCACCTAAACTCCAAACCATACACATCTACAATGGGAGAAAATAGTCATCTGAAAGGTCATGGACAGAAAGTCAGAAATGATATTGACAACCAGGAAGCACAAGATGGTAATTATTTATGAAGATAGAGCAGTCACCATGTGTTTGTGTGTGTGTGTGTGTGTCGTCTTGATATTGCATGATAGTTGTAAGTAATTGTCACTGTCATACAAGCAGTGTCGTTTATTTCCAATATTCGATGAGAACATGTGGCCATGGAGAGATATTACATTGCTTGAAAACAGGTAAGGGTTGGTTACATGAAGGGCATCTGGTTGTACAAAATCTGCCCCAATAAAAATAAAAACGTCCAACCCATGCAAGCATGGAAAACTGGAAGTTAAAACAATGAACGATGACATGGCACATGCTTACATGCATTCCATATGTACATAACAATGTACATATTCAATCTCCCCACTTATATATAAGGCCGATTTTTATGTATCTGTAAGTATGTATGCACTTAAAAATAAAAATACCCATACACGGTTTCATGAATGCTGAAGGGGTTTTGCTAGGGGATTACTGAAATTGCTATAATCTCTAGTTGGTAGTAGGTATGACAGGGAAGAGGGGCAAATTTGCGTATATGCACGCAGACATATACACATGTGTATATGATAAAAAATGATATTTGTTCTTGGTGGTATGTTTACAGGGAAGCGTTTCACTCATATTGGAAATATTTTTGGCGAAGTGAGATTGGTGTAATTTCTCTGCTACATAGAGAGGAATACAACTAGACGAAAAACAGTGACCGTGATAGCAATAAATCAATAATAAGCAGCTTGTCATGTGTGACTACGCACATTCTTGGCTGTTATTGTTTACATAATTTGAAGAATCCAAGAACAATGCCAGGAGAATATTCGTCTAATGGCAATGTCACCCAAGCTGGAAGGGTCAAAGGTCAGAAAAAGGAAACCTTTAGATACGATAAAAATGTCTTGAGTCATTATTGACAACACATATACGGAACAATTATCAACATTCCTGAAGCATCGTTTGAAAGTTAAGGCATGTTTGTAGGTGTGTTCTGCAAAAACCATGACGAACAGAGGCTAAAGCTAATGAATGTGGGACAGAAACTAAGGCACAAAAGCAACAGTAAGAGAACAGTAACGACATTAAAAAAAAAAAATTAGTTATAAAGATGTTCAACGTCAGTTACAACAATAAGAGTAAGGGAGGCACGAACAGTAGAATTAGCAAACATTCCAGCAATAACAGCTGCAACAAACGTCAGCCTTAACAGCTGTTGCTGTAGCAATATTAAATAAAATAGCTTTAATAGTAGCAAGAAATAGAATTAATTCAAACGCTTATATTTATGACGATAACAACAGTAGCAATTATAACAATTTTTTTTATTAGTAGCAATAAAAACAAGCCTAATAACGTTAACAACACTAATAACAGTGACAAAACCAGAACAGCAATCCGAATGATAAGCATTGATAAGTGAGACCATTTGAAATAGCAACATTATTATTTGCAACAGATTACATGACAACAAGCCATCAAGAGTTTTGTTTAAGCCAACACGAATGATCTCCCTTTAATCAGTTTCCAGTCTTGCTGTTGGTGACGTCATTCTATCAAAATGGCGGATACAGTCGGCTTGCTTAAACGGGAACATGCAGGTAAGTCTATTAACTTCAACAGGGTGCTTTTTACACGCACTCAAACAACATTATAATATTCCCGATAAAGTGATTGACAATCGACATATGTATTAAATATGTCTTCTTGCCACGTAATTTGTTAAGATGACAATATTTTGAAGAATTTCTTTTGCATCATCAAGTAAGAAGGAAGGCATTCAGCTACTCCCTTCGATTTTTTTTTAGATATCAGTTTTGAATAAAAGTTATCTATGAAAGTGATAAACTAATAGCCAATATGAAACGATGGGCTCAACAAATGTGCGTGTCAAATAAAACTGTATTTCACCCGACTTAGGCCTCGAACCCATGACTCAAAGGTTATTACAATGTTTTTACCAATTAATCGAGATGTGTCTACTTCGTAAATGACCAAAGAAACACGCACGCATAAAATTAGAAGCGAAAAAAGAAAAAAAAATTACTAAAGAATATCTCCTGTTATTTCGATTCTTTCTTGGCTGCAGAGATTACTGTCAAAAAATGGGTAGATGAAAATTGCTTCGCACTAAAATTACGTAGGTTTTTTTTAATTCATATTTCATGTGCATGTATTCATTGAACTTTTTTTTTAAAGCTTTACGTCAAATGTATAAATGTATTTTATATACCCGAAGTTTCTGTAAAATCTACAAAAAAAATAAATAAAATAAATAAGTGGATAAATATGCGCGCCTGCGCGCACACAGAAAGAGTAAGAAAAATATTGTGTCAGCTATTTGACTTTCACTAACAGAATACCCGGCGTTGCCCAGGCTGGAGAGTAGCTGTAAATAGACCAAATTTTTTTAATGAACGCATATTCTATTTAATAAAATATTATTGCATTTCTTTCGAAAAGTTATCTTTCACGTAAGAAATGAATTTGCTTCCCAATACGTCTCTAGCAGTCCAGTGTCTAATGCTCTACTCTACAGATAGGCGCTCAATATTTATAGTATAATTCGTAATTTCTGGAAATAACATAACCATTTCACGTATATTTAAATAACACAGGATTAAATAAACCTGAATGCAGTTTTATTTCATTTGAAATGTTATTGGAGATTATATATCATCTTTTGTTGTTTAGATATACGATCTTTTATTTTTGAAATTATAATTTGAAAAATTAGTGAAAACCGTAGTGTCGGAAGGTAAACCACCCATGGAAATAAAATCGTTCATATGTGGAAACGGGTGCTTGGAGGAACCCCACGCTATCACATATTGGAACAGCAATACATGCAGCAATAAAGAAATGATATTGAGATTTCTGATGCGCCCCAGCTTATGTGATATTAGTTCTGTACCGATCATAGACTTGGCAGTAAGCATCTTGGAATACTTAATGGTTTTTGTGTTAGTAACAGGGGCATAAAGAGATTTATAGGGGGTCTTCCAATGACTGAACAGCTTATGTAAAACTAGCCATTAGCAAAGCAGTATTCTACAAGATACAGTCCAGCAAGTGTCAATATTTACCTTTGGATTTATTGATTGATATGGCAAAGTTTTTGCGTTCTGGAAACAGAAGTCTACTAAATTGAAAGGACACATCTGTTGGTATGAGTGAAATTCTGGATATAATTGCATCCTCTCTTTTGGTTAATTCAGTGAGAATGATAGGAAGCACAATGTGGGTGACACGTAACATAAACCATTAGTCTTGCACTATGGCATAACTGCAGTATTATTGGAGATTATTTGTTTTTAATTGAAGTGTATTTGGTAGTAGAACTCTAAATGCTATTATGAATTTTAAATTTCTACAGGAATTATTTTCTGATTCACAACAGTGTTTATCATTTTGTAGATCTGACTATTTCCTGGAAATACTTGCAACAGCTCTCAGTTGATGTTGTAGAACCAAACATTTTATTTTGCACAGTCACTTGCGTGTCAGTTAATAATGTTGTGGGTTGAGAAACACCAGATTCATGGCACTGTCACTACCAGAAGGAAATCTTCTTCCAACTTGTCACAAATTTTTGGCAAAGTGACCTGATAGCTGGTCTTCAAAATAATTCACTCTCCTGTTGTGGGCTGCAGATTTTGACTTAGGTTCAAAGTGATGACAGTTTTAGGCTAACCTGGATTTCATCACTATTTGTTGTTTTGGGGATAACTGATAGGATTTGTCAGGTCACTTGACAATACTACTGCTACTCCTCTCATCTGAGATCTATTTTCATGCAATTCCTGCAGTGTCCTGTCTTGGGTCTCTAGAAATTTCTTGAGCCATAGTGCATCCTCCTAGACAATCATTTAGTATTTCTTAATCCAATTCTTGAATTCTTGGTTGCATCATTTAGGCCAACAGAATCTGAATGTAGAGTGTGTCTCTGGGAAGGAATGTAGCTGAAATATCTAAAGAAACAACTTCAATAGCTATGCCTTTATGTAGATAGACTTCATCAAGATATAAGACTGATCAGGAATGCCTTTCCATTTCCACCATGAGTATCAGGAAGCAAATTCCAACTTCATATTACTGAACCCTGTCAAAAATAGAGTAGACTGTCCATTTGCCTGCAGTGAGTTTGGGTTCATTGTCATTGACTTATCTAATATATTAAAACAAAGAATGTGTGTGTGTCTGTCTGTTACCTTCTAGCACCCAAACCGCTAAACCGATTTTTTTCAAACTTCACACACACATTGCCCATGTTTGCAGGCAGGTTTTAAGTTCAAAATGGTTTCAAAGTTCAACCGCGTAGAAGGGGAAAACCGCATATAACTGGTAATTTTTCCACTTATACCCCTCTTACTCGTGCAATTTCCCACTGATTTTCTTCAAACTTCACATGTATGATGTTTGCTTGCAGAATTCCAATGACATTAATATTTTTCTGAAAATCGATTGCATTCACTTGTCAAATTGCAGAAAACATGTTTCGCCACATTTTATGGTTAACTAAACGTGCTTTTCGCTGTTTGACAGGTCAATGCGATCGATTTTCGGAAAAATATTAATGTCATTGGGATTCTGCAAGAACACTTATCATCATACATGCGAAGTCTGAAGAAAATCGGTGGAAAATTGCACAAGTAAGAGGAAAAAAGTGATAAAAATACCTGTTATATGCGGTTTTCTCCTTTTACGTGCTTGAACTTTGAAACCATTTTGTGGTTAAAATCTGCCCGTAAACATGAGTAATGTGTGTGTAAAGTTTGAAAAAAAATCAATTTAGCAGTTTTGGCACTAGAAGGTAACAGACTGTAATAGCCATAGCATTGCTTATCTAATCTATCTCTAATATATTAAAAGAAAGAATGTGTGGGTGTGGGTGTGTGTGTGTGTCTGTCTGTATGTTATCTTCTAGCGCCAGAACTGCTAAACCGATTTTTTTTCAAACTTCACACTCTTATTAGTCATGTTTATGGGCAGGTTTTAAGTACAAAATGATTTCAAAGTTCAACCGTGTAAAAGGGGAAAGCCACGTATAGCAGGTATTTTTTCCACTTTTTCCCCTTTTACTTGTACAATTTTCCACCGATTTTCTTCAAACTTATTGACCGCATTCAAGCTTTTTTGTTGGAGCTATTGCAATGTTCAACCATTCACCCGAGCAACGCCAGGTATGCCTGCTAGTGCTTATTAATGTTTCAACATTATATGATGACTTTTTTTTCAAAATTACTATTTATAGATTGACTTCAGTGTTAGAGGGAAGTCGTATTTTTTTTTGAAGTTCTTGGGTCATTTTATATCCTGAAGGTGTTTTGAGGAGGGCTGCCTTTTAGATTTCATCTATGTACCCTATTTCCATGCTGGGGTACATATGTTGAGCTTGATGCTTGAAATCTTTGGCAAGATCATCACAACACTTGAGCCAAAGTTGAAGCAGATTGGATGTTTCACAGTAGTTAAGCAGCATGGTGAAAAGAACACAAGGACACTTGGTTGTTTGAGTCTTTTGACTATGTTGTGTCAGCAGTAGCTCTATGTAAATTAAGTTGATTGCTAACTAGAAATAGCTTGAGGGAGAGAGTGAGTGATAGACTCAAAGTAGCAAAGCTTTCAATGAGGAACAAAAAAAGGGGTTATAATATTAAAACAAAGAGGTTCAGCATTGTGGTAGTAGCAAGATGGAAGCAATACAAAAGAAAATAGGCGAGAAGATTGGTGTACACAACTGACTCAAATATATGTGATGTATTATACATATGTATGTGTGTACATATATATCATCATCCTATATATATATATATAATACATGTATATATATTCTTATTTGTTTCAGTCATTGGACTGAATCAAGTAAAAGATAAAAGATATATATATATATGCATACATACATACACGTCCTTTTGAGGTTGTTTTGTTATTTTTAATTTTCGATTTGCCAATATATAGTGACCCTTTTAAAAATACACGTTAAAAACACCCGTGCCGGTGACATGTTAAAGGCATCCACTACACTCTTTGGAGTGCTTAGTGTTAGGAAGGGCATCCAGCCGAAGAAACCAAGCCAAAACAGACTGGAGTCTGGCGCAGCTCTCTGGCTTGCCAGTTTTCCAGTCAAATCGTTTAACCCATGCCAGCATAGAAAACAGATGCTAAATGATGAGGAAAATGATGATGTATATAGGCGCAGGTGTGGCTGTGTGGTAAGAAGCTTGCTTCCTAATCACATGGTTCCGGGTTCAGTCTCACTGTGTGGCACCTTGGGCTGTCTTCTACTATAGTCTAGGGCCAACTAAAGCCTTGTGAGTGGATTTGGTAGACAGAAACTGAAAGAAGCCCATCGTATATATATATATATATATATACACACACACACACACATATATATGTGTGTGTCTGTGTTTGTACCCCACTACCGGTTGACAACCGGTGATGGTGTATTTACATCCCCATAACTTAGTGATTCGGCAAAAGAGACCAATAGAATAAGTACCAGGCTTAACAAAAAATAAGTAATAATTCATTTGACTAAAAGTTCTTCAAGGTGGTGCCTTAGCATGGCCACAGTTTAATGACTGAATCAAGTAAAAGGTAAAAGATATATAGATGGCGTAGGCCTGGCTGTGTGGTAAGAAGCTTGCTTCCCAATCACATGGATCCGGGTTCAGTCCCACTGTGTGGCACCTTGGGTAAGTGTCTTCTACTATAGCCTCGGGCCGACCAAAGCCTTGTGAGTGGATTTGGTAGACGGAAA
>JAOPUL010003462.1:11982584-11998844 GCA_027564515.1 Octopus rubescens | reverse complement strand
CGCAGTGGGACTGAACCCGGAACCATGGGGTTGGGAAGCAAGCTTCTTACCACACAGCCATGCCTGCGCCTATATATCTATACATCTAATAAACTGATCTGCCAACTCTTGTTATTCCAGATTGAAGGAATGGCTGTAACAGAATTTTGAACACACCCTACTAAACACTGGCACCAGGTCCCAGTCTGATTTGGCTTGGTTTCTACGGGTGGATGCTCTTCCTAACGCCAACCACTTTACAGTGTGTGCTGGGTGCTTTTAACATGCCACCGGCTCCAGACTCGATGCTAGTGCTTTTTATGTGGCACCACATAGGCAATTGGTAGTCATATGGGTGTATGGATCAGGGACAGACATAAGGACTGGGGTACATATAGACCAGGGATAGACGACATGTAGACGGTGGGTGGGGGCGATACATATAGCTGGGGACAAGCGAACATATGGACCTTCAGTCTAGTCTCAGACAGTCATATAGGCTAGGGACAGGCAAGACATATAGACCAGGGGCAGGCGGGTATATAGACCGGGGATAGACAGACAAATACAGAGTACATACATAGGCATACATAGCCCAGTGTGCTCAGACCCTCTTTGTGGAGCGGTGGGGAAATTTTTATACAGCGATGTAGAGTGAGAACTCGCATCTGAGGACATATCTTCACACTTCCCACACAACATAGCAGAGACAATTGAGAATCATATTTTGCATCCCCTTGGCATGTTGTATTGCCAGAAAAGGCTTCACTCTCTCGACCCAGTCACTTTTAACACAAGACTTTCGGGGCCGCCTATTAGCAACAGAACTCTCAGTACGACCACCTCTTAGCAACTGGACTCTTGATGCGGCCGCTTCTTAGCAACAGGACTCGATACTGCCATTTTCGATACTGCCACTTCATTACAACAAGACTTAGTCGATGCTGCCGCCATAATATATATATATATATATATATTTATATAAATATGGTGTATTTTTATGTAAAATTATATATAAAAACGTTTGAGCATTACAGTGAATGATCACTCATTTGAGTACCATATTTATTTTTACAAGGAAAGGAATGATTGTGACTTCGAAGTTTCAGCTTACTTGCTGATGTTAGACTATGGCTTTGGTTTTCCAAACCATTTTATATCTCAGAGATTATGTACAAAAACCCAAACGAAACTCATGGATGTTTGAGCACAGCCTTGTTTTTTTTAACTGTTTTTTCATTCATGAATTTTTTTTACATCTCTGAGACTTGTAAACTGGTTATGGTGTTTCAGACATCCAGTAGAAAAGAGATCAAGTTATACTCTTTCGTTCAGTCATGCTTGATGACTGTTTACCTTTCCACATGGTGTTTTACATGTTTGGTAACATGTATTGACCATTGTAAGAGTAAATTTGTAATACTGTATAAGTAATATGTGCACTTTATTACTTACTATATGAGTTCCTGTTTTTTTCTGACTTATGAAAACTTATTGGACTATTCTTTCTCTCCCTCCCTCACTGTATGTGTATATATATATATATATATATATATAGATAGATATACACATACATACGAGGGTCAACTGAAAGGTTCATAGGCTGAACAAGATACTCTCATGGATTGTGATCAAATGAGATTTATTTTTCAACATAATTCCTCTTGCAGCTCACACACTTCCTCCATTGGTGTTGTAGTGCTTGAATCCCATTGGTGAAGAAGCTTTCATCCTATTGGTAAAAAAAGTCATCAACAGCAAATATGACGTCATCATCACTGTGATACTGGTTCTCAGCCAAGTGTTTTTCCATGTTGAGGAACAGACGATATTCAGATGTGGCCAAATTAGGAGAATAGGGAGGGTGATCAACTAGTTCAAAGCCACAGTCAGGCACAGCAATCATTGAAACCAAGGATTTGTGTTGTGCTGGAGCATTGTTCTGATGAAACAGGACCCCTTCCACCAGTTTTCCTGGGTGTTTGATCTTGATAGCCTTTTGTAACTGCCTTGGCAAGTTGGCATAATATTCTCCCTTGATAATGTGACCCTTTGAAGATATTCAATAAACATAATGCCTTTTGCATCCCAAAAAAACTGAGGCCATCACCTCCCCTGCAGATGAAAGGACCATAACCTTTTTTGGAGCAGGTGAGGAGGGGTGATTCCACTACATGGATTGTCTCTTTGTTTTGGCTTAAAATGATGAACCCAACACCCAGTCTGGGTTAGGAAACCAGCTGGATCTACCTGAAACAGTGTCAGATTTTCCCATGATGTGATCAGCTTGGTGTGCCTTTGATCAGGTGTCAGAATATGGGTGCCACCCACCAAGCAGAAACCTTCATCATGCCAAGTTCATTGTGTAGAATATTCTTAACTCTCTTACAGGATATGTTAATAGCATTGGCTAATTGATTTATAGTCAATCACCTGTCATCCATCAGCGTGTGGTGAACATGATCATTGTTTTCCTCGGTGGTAGCTGTTGCAGGATGTCCAGGTGTTGGGTCATCTTCAAGACTCTCCTTTCCCCTCCTAAATTCAGCTGCCCAATTTTGCATTATTGATAAAGTAGCAACCATGTTAGTGTGGATGTCCTTGAGTGCTAAACCCTTTTTCTGCAGGTACTTGATAACCCCATGATGCCAAATTTTCTCCATTTTCAAGAGAAGTCACTAGTAGTTACTTTTGAAGTCTTTGAACAGTCAGATGCCAGTTTGGAAAGAAATAATGCAGTTATTAATAAGAAGAGTTGGAATTAATGCATGCAAAATTTCACAACTCTAGCATCACTCCTTCATAGTCAGCTTATGAACTTTTTAGCCTACCATCATATACATATATTGCATGTATGTCCATTGGAGCGGTGGGGACCAGCTAGTCATCCTTAAGGATGATTGATGACATATGGTGATTTCGTTTAAAGTAAAGAAGAGTTGTGCACATCATCATCATTTAGCATCCGTTTTCCATGCTGGCATGAGTTTGACTGGAACTAGTAAGCTGAAGAACTGCAGGCTCCAGTCTGTTTTGGCTTGGTTTCTACGGCAGGATGTCCTTCCTAACGCCAACCACTCCACAGAGTGTACCGGGTGCCTTTTACGTGTTACCGACAGAGGTGCCTTATATGTGTCACCAGCACTGGTCACAACTACAATTTCACTTAACTTGACATGTCTTCTCAAGCACAGCAAATCACCAAAAGTCTTGGTCGCTTGTCATTGCCTCTGAGAGACTCACCATCCGAAGATCATATTTCACCACCTCATCCCACGTCTTCCACAGGTTCCCCTCCACAGTTAGAGATCAGCACTTCTTTACGCAGCTGTCCTCGTCCATAGGAATCACGTGACTATACCAGTGCAAGTCTTCTCTCTTGCACACTACATATGATGCCTCTTATACCCAATTTTTCTCAAGACACTTACACTCTCTTGTACGTATACACTGACATTGCACATCCAATAGAGCATACTAGTTACATACATACATATATATATATATATATCCCATGCCAGCATGGAAAACGGACGTTAAAGAATGATGATGATATCCGGGCCTTATTCTGTCTATCCTTGGTCTATATGTCTCGTCCGTCTCACTAACAATCGCCTGTGTGCTGGTGCCATGTAAAAATCACTTGTGGTGGTGCCACGTAAAAGCACTAGTACTGAGGGTCCGGTGCCGGTGGCACGTTAAAAGCACCCAACACACACTGTAAAGTGGTTGGCATTAAAAGTCTTGTTGCTAAGACGGTCACGTTGAGTTCTGTGGCTAGAAGCAGCTGCTTCGAGAGGCCTGTGTTAAGAAGCGGCCACACCGAGTCTTGTGTTAAAAGTGGCGACGTGGAGTCCTGTGGCTAAGAGGCGAAGGTGTTAAAAGTTTTGTTGCTAAGATGGTCACGTTGAGTTCTGTTGCAAAATGGCTAAGAAGCGACCACATCAAAATCTTGTGTCATGGCTAAGAAAGAAGGCTGTCATTGCTAAGAAAGCTGCCGGCCGCATCGAGAGTCCGGTTGCTAAGAAGTGGCCGAAACAAGAGTCCGGTTGCTAAGAAGTGGCCGAAACAAGAGTCTGGTTGCTAAGAAGCGGCCGTTTTGAGAATCCCATTGCTAAGAAACGGCCGCATCAAGAGTCCCGTTATTAAGAAACGGCTGCATTGAGAGTGTCGTGGCAAGGAAGCGGCCGCATCAAGAGTTCTGTTGCTAAGAAGCAGCTGCATCGATAAATTTGTTGCTAAGAAGTGGCCGAATCGATAAATTTGTTGCTGAGAAGCAGCCACATCGAGAAATTTGTTGCTAAGAAGCAGCTGCATCGAGAAATTTGTTGTTAAGAAGAGGCCGCATCAAGAGTCAGGTCATTAAGAAGCGGCCGCATCGAGGGTCCGGTTGTTAAGAAGCGGCCGCTTTGAGAATCCTATTGCTAAGAAGCGGCCGCTTTGAGAATCCTGTTGCTAAGAAGCGGCTGTATCGAGAGTCTGGTTGTTGAGAAGTGGCTGCATCGAGAATCTCACATTGCATAGAAGCGAAGTACGATCCTGTGCGAGAACCTCGCTGTAGGTCTCTGCAAATGTAAGTTCCCACTCTACCTCACTGTATATGCCCTCAGATGCGAGTTCCCACTCTACCTCACTGTATGTATCCCCAGAAGCGAGTTCTTAAGGTGTCCCCAAATGCGAGTTCCCACTCTACCTCGCTGTATATGCCCTCAGATGTGAGTTCCCACTCTACCTTGCTGTATGTATCCTCAGAAGCGAGTTCCTAAGGTGTCCCCAAATGCGAGTTCCCACTTTACCTCGCTGTATATATCCTCAGATGCAAGCTACCAAGGTGTCCCCAAATGCGAGTTCCCACTCTACCTCGCTGTATATGCCCTCAGATGCGAGTTCCCATTCTACCTCACTGTAGGTGTCCTCAGATGCAAGTTCCCACTCTGCCTTGCTGTATGGAGGGTTCCCTACCACCACTTTAGAAAGAGGGTCTGAGCGCTTGCACACGGGCCTCCGGGCAATGTATATACTCTGAGTTCCTGGTCCTCATGTCTGCCTGTGTCCAGGTCTATATGTTATCGTCCTTCCAACTATGAGTTCCCGGCCCATATGTCTGCCCCCTCCCAGCCTATTTGTTCCCAGTCTTTTATCTGTCTCGTCCCTGTTCTATATGTCTGTCTGTCTACCTGTGTGGTACCATGTATAAAGCACTCGTGACTGTGCCACGTAAAAGCACTAGCACCAAAAGCCCAGTGCTGGTGGCATGTTAAAAGTACCCAACACACATTGTAATGTGGTTGGTGTTACGAAGGGCATCTAGCCATAGAAACAAAGCCATATCAGACTGGAACATGGTGTAGCCTGCCGGCTCCGGACAGACCGTCCAACCCATGCTTGCATGGAAAATGGATGTTAAAGGATGATGATGATGATATCATTCATCATCATTATTCTTTAAGGTGTGTTTTCCATACTGGCATGGTTTGGATGGTTTGACCAGAGCTGGCAAGCAGGAGAGCCGCACTGGGTTCCAGTCTAATTTGGCTTGTTTACTATGGCTAGATGCCCTTCCTAATGCCAACCACTTTACAGTGTGTGCTGGCTGCATTTAACATGGCACTGGCACAGAGCTCTTGCAGCCCAATCCTCTTCATCAGGGGGAGTGGCATGAACACTTTTGCTATTCAATGTCAGTTTTCAATGTTGGAATTTGTTGACAGATAGGATCCATTGAGTTAAAGGACTGCATCAAGCTCCAGTGTCTGCTTTAGCACAGTTTCTATGGTTGGATGCCCTTCCTAATGTCAAGTGTAGTGTAGTGCTTTTCATGGTACCAGGCACTAGTGGGGTTGCCATATAACTCACAAAACTAAAAAAAACTCCATGACTGAGAGGGAGGTGGTTTTATGTTAGGTGTTGAGAGGTTTAAGTATGATGGATGAAAATGAACAGGCGTATTGCTGTAGAGGAACTACTATTCCAGTATTATATAATGGTGGGTGGGTGTAATTTGGGTGGAGCTGAAAAGAGAGATAAAGATGATTGTGATGAGATGGTACATACTATGAAATTATAAGGTGAATAAGAGAGTGGGAGAGATCAGGAAGGGAGAGGTGGGTAAAGTTGCAAGAGTGTGAGGGTAGGGATGAATGGTGAACAAGTGTGGAGGGATGGGTTGATAATAAATATGAGTTAGAATGAAGGGGATGGAATGAAGGATAGATGTTAGTAGAAGTGGTTGGGGTGGGGTGGGGGATTGTTGAGGTGTGGCAGTACAGAAATAGTGAAGGGGAACAGAATCATAATATAACTGTAGATAGGATAAGGATGAGAAATAGGGTGTTGAAAGATGTGAGTGAGTGGGTAAAAGTTGCAAGAGTGTGGGGGGGATAGAGAGAATGAGAGATATATAGTGATATGTGTAGAGGTCAGAGGTATGTTAGGGGTGAATATAGTGAGTAGCAAACAAAGGTAGGGGTAGTGGTAAGTGTGTAGATATGAAATGGTGTTGCAAAGGATGTTTTGGTGTTATTACGATGTAGTTCAGAGGAAAGGATGAAATAATTGGTAGAGCAGAAAGGGGATGAAATATTTAGTTGTATTCTCATTTAATTATAGCTGCAGGATAATGCAATAGTTAGAAGAGTAATGAGAGGGGAGATCAGGGTGGGGAAAGAGACAAATTGCATGCTGGGCCCAGTTGTGTTTATATACACAGTGCTTTGGAACCTCGTTTTGCTGTGATGAGCAGGGCTTCTTGAGTACAGCATATCACCAATCATATTGGTTTCAAATTTTGGCACAAGGCCAGTAATTTCAGGAGAGGGGGTAAGTTGATTATATTGACCCCAGTGTTTAGCTGGTACTAATTTTATCAGGATGAAAGGCAGAGTCGACCTTGGAGGAATTTGAACTCAGAGTGTAAAGACAGACGAAATGCAGCTAAGCATTTTGCATGGCGTGCTAACAATTCGCCAATCATATTGGTCCTTTATCATCTCTCCTCTGTGAGGTTCAATATCCTGAGATTACGACTTTCACTGCTGGATCTCCCTCTTCCATCGGTTCCATATGCATCATGTGCCCATACCAACATAGTCTCTCATTTATACTACATCTGACTCCTCTTATACCCAGTTGTTCTCTCAACACATTTGTACTCTGTTGTTTATGTCATTGACATTGCACATCCAGTGGAGCATGTATTCTTCATTGCAAGTCCTCTACATTGAGGGCCCATGTCTTACTGTATAGCAT
Organism: Octopus rubescens; assembly: GCA_027564515.1. Taxonomy (NCBI): domain Eukaryota; kingdom Metazoa; phylum Mollusca; class Cephalopoda; order Octopoda; family Octopodidae; genus Octopus; species Octopus rubescens. Next base: position 11,991,617 of record JAOPUL010003462.1, on the reverse strand, counting down.
TGGTTTGTATTCAAGTGTCATACAGTCTATCTTTCACTGTGAGGAAGAGAGAACCTCTTTATTACTAACAATAGTAACAACTCTCTGAACTTTTTCCAGTCTATCCTTACTCCGGCTACTATACTTTCAGGACATTGTTTTCCTCTGCTAATTAGATCACCTAGATATCAGAAGCTTGTGAGAAAATCTAATTCCCATTCATTTTTAGTGTTTATTGCTACTGCACATGTTCCACAGACAAAGTCTACTTATTCTGTTAACCTGCTTGTGATTCCATTGCACCTCTTATGTGTCCATAGTTTGCACTGAGGACATCATATGGAATTTCTATCCCCTTTTTTACATACTGAGCAAATAAGCTGAAACTTTGAAATCACTGTCAACCTTTCCTTTCACACCAGTATTCCTGCTGAATGTCTGGCCCTGTAACATCCCACCAGTGCAAAACCCCATACCTGAGAGACTTAGTTACATGTAATCAAATATGCATAGCACTAACAGAAACACATTTGACCGCTGGCATGGCAGATGCTGAGATATACATACCAAAATATGTTGTATTTCGAACTGACAGACGAGAAAGAACTCGTGGTGGAGTTGCAGTGTACATCTAGGAAGATGTCATGCCTGTTGTCTTGCTGTCACACTCCAACACAGTTTGTGACATTATGACAGAACACACTAAACAAATCAAAATGGTAATATGTACTACATATTGCCCACCAGATGCTCCAAATCATGGGGACTCATTTGAAGAGAGTCTCAGAAAGATGGAATAAGTATTAACCAACGTAGATGACAGCCTTCACATACTTCTTCTAGAAGACTTCAACCTTCCTGATGTCGAGTGGCCTGAAGGCCACCTCTCAGGTATGTCACTGCATGAGCAGAGGCACACAGAGTCTCTGCTTGACCTCACAAATATGCTCTTCATGGATCACTCAACAAGGGGTAAGAATGACTGGACCTCTGCTTCACAAATAACATGGCACTCATCCATAATGTTATGGTGACACTGATCATTTTCTTGGACCATAACTTAGTAGAACTAACAATGTATGGTCTGCAGAAAACTGCAGACATGCAGGTTACTAGAAGCAACTGATTCCCTTTCAGCCTGAACTTTCATAAAACTAGGAAAGGTATTCAGAAAGAGGCCCTGGAAAAAAAAATGGTCTATGCAGTATATTGACATATACAGTAAGTTTGCTCCTGAGAGAATGTTTAACTGACACTAAAACAATTTCTAGGGATAGGAAAATTCTAATGAGACGATGAGCAAAGATCTCAAATTGTTTAATTTGGACATTAAAGGATAGTGAAAAATCCTATCTGAAACAGAGATTGCTTGAGATTGAAAGTGAACTGAAACACTCCCATGAAAAGGAGAGGGTAGAAAAAGAAGCCAGGGCTGTAAAAAAATGTAAAGTCAAATCCTAAAACCTTCTATAGATTTGCAAAAGGTCTGCTTCAGTGCAGTACAAGATAGGGCCACTGTTCAAAGAAAATGACTCACTTACTGCAGACCTCTAAAGGTTAAGTGAAATTCTGAAAGTGCAATACAAAAGTGTTATCACAACTCTGTTGAGACAATTGCAAATAACTTTGAGTTCTTTGGCAGCACAGCTCTACACAAATAGTAGAGCACCATGCAAAAACACTTTTTGCTTGATCATTTTCATGTCAAAATACATTTTTTCCATGGAAAATTATATATCATTTAAAAGTTCTGGATGTGAACTTTCTTTTCATATAATTTTGATAAAAATCCGACACATATCATGCCAGGATCCCTCAATCACCCTGGTATTTCCACCCATTCACAAAGTCTCTTGTTTTGCTTTATTTTCTTATAAATATCGATGGTTGTAGGTCAGATGTTAGGAAACATATTTTCTTCAAGATTTTTATATTATAAAAAAGAAAAACTTCTCACGAACTCAATATGGCCATTGCCAAATCTGGCCATGATATGCCGAAAATAATGCAAAGTCAATAAAGTGGGTGGAACTACCACAGCTGTTCGTATAGGATTAATGCATACTGACGCTATTTGTCAAACTGACATCTTCCCGTGCGGCGAAAGGTCAAACAGAACATGAATCCAAGGCTTCAAATATCGAGTTTGAACCAGAATTTCAAGAAATGGACAAACTAATTACTAAGTAAACATATTTCTATGAAAAAATGCACTAAATTGAGATACATAAGTCTTCTAGAGCCCAAACTTAGCATGGAATCATTGTATTGAAAATGTTGTTTATTCCCTCTCGCTGTTTTAACATGCAGAGAATGATGTCCGAATTTTATTAGTGGATATTCTGGTACATTTAAATTTCATTTTTCTTTGAGAAATATTTGTCAAATTTCTCCAATAAAAATTATATTGTGCAATGAATATTTTGCTGTAGACTATTAAAGTCCGATGTGATGTCTTTCTGATTTTGAATAGTGAGATAATTTGTGGTAGTGTTTACATATTCACTAGTAGTGCTGATTTAATTCTTTTTTGTTTCTTTCTCCTACTTACAAGTTTGCTGTAAGTTTCAGATGTTTTTGATGCTAAAGCAGGGAATTAGTTTTCACATTTTGTTTGTTTTTTAATCTAGGTCTACGTGAAATTCTGAGAAAGGTACCAGGTGGCAATGGGATGTGCTAGAAACAACAGCTAAATCTCCCTTAAATCACACACTTTTTCATTTGAAAATATTTGAAAAGGGATGGTTGGAAAAATCTCCATCAAAACAGAAAAATCCAACTTATATGGGCATCCTGATCTGAAACTCCATCATTTATAGCCATTTTTAATAGTCGATTAAAATTTTATTAAAATGGTATCATGTTCCAAAATCTCAGGCTTTATCTAGTTCTATACCTAGTACAAATGTGCCAAAACTCAAGTCCCTGTGGCTTGTACTTTTGGATTTAACTAAGGTCTGAAAACACTGCAAAATTGACTGTTTGTTACATGTTACAAAATAGGCTTTATATAAATATTAAAAAAATTTCCAAAAAAAAATTTCATTTTCAAGAAGCTGAAAAAAAATAGGCAACTGCTATACCATGGACACAATTAATTTGTGTAATTTGAAGATAATTATCTCCTCAGTTTCACTGACCATTCAATTCAAATTGTCATATTTCCTAAAATATTCATTCAAATTTCACAAATGAGGTATCAAAATGTTTCTTTTTGGATGCTCTCCAATAAAAAGTACTGTAGAAATTACATTTAAATGTTTTCAAAAATTCTTAGTGATATCTACAAAGAGATGGCAATTATTGATGACATCAAAATAGAGGAAACTGGTGTAATATCAGCCATTGATAAAATGAGCTTAAACTCAGCCACAGGCCCTGATGGATTCTCAGCAGTCCTAAAGAAATGCAAAGGGGCTCTAGCAAGACCACTACAGATCTTCTTTCAAAGCTTCCTTGCAAATGGGCATAATATATCCTATCCATAAAGGAGGTAACAGAGTGGATGCTAAAAATTATAGACCTGTCTCTCTAACCTCTCATGTCAGCAAAGTCATGGAAAGCATTGTCAGGAGGAAGCTGATCATGTTCCTAGAAGATAATGACTTGCTCCCTGACACACAACATGGCTTCCACTCAGGAAGAAGCAGCTTTACACAGCTTATGCAGCATTATGACTAGGTGTTAAAACAACTAATGAATTGCTCAAATGTAGATGTGATATATCTTGAATTTGCAAAGGCATTTGATAAGATTGATCACAAGATGATATGTCACAAGCTATGGCAACTTGGCTTAGTAAAAAAACTGGGAGGGTGATTACATGACTTCAGAAGCCAGGCTGTGGCAGCCAATGGGACCCTCTCCAAGGAGACAGTAATAGCGAGTGTAGTGTTCCAGGGAACTGTCTTGGGCCTACTACTGTTTATGGTAGCTCTTTCAAACATGTCAGAAGTTACACAAGCAGCCACACTTACTAGCTATGCCAATGACAAAAGTAGTACAAGCAGTCAAAGAACCTTTCAATGCTAATCTTCTGCAGAAATACCTAGATTCCATATATAAATAGGCTGATGGAAACATTTAATGCAGGAAAATTCCAAGCCCTCTGCTATCAGCTATGGTGCAACAAAGTTACTTTGGACCAAAAGGAGCAGTAATCCCAGAGTACAGTGCGTGATCTGGGGATTGATACAACAACAATGCCTAGTTTCATGTACATATCATCAGCTTGTGGCAATGTGCAGGTGAATGGTTGAATGGATTCTGAGAAGTTTCAGAACAAGGGACCAGGAAACTATTCTGGTTCTATGGAAGACGTTTGTCCTCAGCTGTCTACACTACTGCTCTCATCTGTGTTCACCTCCAGTGTCAAATTATAGCAGAACTTGCAGTTCAGCGGTGCTACACTAGGAAGATTGTATCAATGGAACTGCTGAGCTACTGAGAAAGACTTAAAGAGTTATGACTCTACTCTCTGGAGCAAAGTTGGGAGAGTTATGCGGTGATATACATATGAAAGATCTTAGAGGAGTTGGTGCCAAACTTTGGCATTAAGAGTTATACCAGCCCCCAAACTGGACGTTACTGCACTGTTCCAAAGGTCCCACCCATCCTGTCTAGAGTGAGAACCATGTACTACACTAACTTGGAATTCAAAGGCCCACAGCTATTTAATACCAGGTTCCAGTCTGATTTGGTTTGGTTTCTATGACTGAATGCCCTTCCTAACGTCAACCACTTTACAGTGTGTACTGGGTGATTTAACGTGCCACCGGAACCGGACTTTGCGCTAGTGGTTTTTACGTGGCACTGGCACCTCGATGTGGCCACTTGTAACGAGCTCTCGATGCGGCCACTTCTTGCAACGAGCTCTCGCTGCGGCCATGCAGGTGTGGCTGTTAGTAAGAAGCTTGCTTCTTCCCAACCACATGGTTCTGGGTTTAGTCCCTCTGCGTGACACCCTGGACATGTCTTCTTCTATAGACCCAAGATGACCAAAGTCTTGAAAGTGAATTTGATAGATGGAAACTGAAAGAAGCTTGTCATATATGTGTGTGGTGTGTGTTTTTGTGTCTGCTTGTTTCCCACCTCCCACCACTTGACAACTGGTGTTGGTTTGTTTACCTCTCCATAACATATTGGTTTGGCAAAAGAGACAAACTCATTGCTTAAATAGCCACTAAATATTGCAGTGTAACTCTTTTGGATATACCAGGAATATGTTTAATATGTAAAATTGGTATATCCAATAGCGTTACACTGCTATATTTCGTAGCTATTTAAGCAATGGGTTTGTGGGTGGTTAATGGGTTGGATGTGGTGCTGATGAAGGAGCAAGAACTCCTAAAATATGGTATATACACCCATTACCTATTTTTCCTTCTTCGATCGCTTTGTTTACATTAGACATATTCATATATACGAAATGTCGTTACAAATCAGTGCTGGCTATAATTTCTATAGAAAATTTGAAGAGATAACTTTAAAAAGTGATTTAATAGCACTGCAAACACAGTAGGATACATTATTGATTTCTAAAGCGTTTAATATACTTTGTAGTATATTATGGTTGCATAATGAAATATGGTGTCCCTACAAGTAATTAATATGTATGTGGAACCTGGTACAGCCCTCCGGCTTGCCAGCTCCAGCCAAACCGTCCAACCCATGCTAGCATGAAAAACGGACAATAAATGAGGGTAATGATGATGATGTACCAGCTGCCAGGAATGTGTTTAATATATAAAATTGGTATATTCAATAGTGCTACACCACTATATTTAGTGTCTATTTAAGCAATGAGTTTGTGGATGGTTAATGGGTTGCATGTGGTGCTGAAGAAGGAGCAAGAACAGCTGAAATATGCATATACACCAATTACCTATTTTTCTATCTTCAGTTGCATTGTTGTTTACATTAGACGTATTCAGATACAAAATGTCGTAACAAATCAGTGCTGGCTATAATTTCTATAGAAAAATCTGTAGAGATAGCCTTAACAAGTGATATGTATATGTATTTTTATAGGCATATATATGATAATTTATATGTGCATATACATGTCTTTATCTCTCTCTCTCTTCAGCAAGTTACATCCACATTAAGTAATGAGCAATTTATACAGTTGTCCTCATCCATACACGTCACATGTCCATGCCAGCGCAGTTTTCTTACTTGCGTATTACATTTGATTCCTCTTATGACCAATTTTTCTCTCACTGCATTTGAACTTTGTCGTTCATACACACTTATATTGCACATCCACCAGAACATGCTTTCCAGTTTCCTCAAATCCTCTACATTTAAGGCCCATGTCTCATTACTATGCAACATTGTGGTTCTAACACAAGTGTCCTTTAAGACCTTTGTTGCCAAAAGTGGTATATATCTCCTTGAACTTTTTCCAACCTTTTCTTAACTTGGCTACTATACTTTAGGAACAACCATCTCCCTTGCTAATTACATCTTCTATGTTACAAATGCTATCAACTACTTCAAATGAAGCATCCAGGCATTTAATAAAATATATTTCCTGTGTGCTCATAGTATGCACTGCTTCAGTGCATCTATCACATATGAAGCTTACTTTCTCTGTTAATCTGTCTGTGATTCCGTTATATCTCTTGTGTATACATAGCTTACATTGGATACAGCTTGTGGATTTTATTCCTACTCCCTTTTCTGCATTTTGAGCAAAACAGTTTCTCTGAAGATACTAGGATCCTGTTTTCATTCCTACTCACTAAAACTTTAGTTCTTGCTAAGTTTACCTTGAGGCCTCTTGATTCTAGGTTTAGCTTTCATGCCAGGAATGTCTTCTCTAATCCCACTATAGATTCAGTTTACGTGAACTAGATCATCAGCATATAGGAATTCCCATGGTCAGCCAGTCTAAAACTCCTCTATGGTGGCCTGTAGGACTATGATGAATTGGAGGAGATTAAGGACTGAACCTTGAACTCATACCTTCTTGCTAAATTCATCATTGGACATAATGCATGTGAATGGGGATAGCTGTATAAAGAAGTGCCTATAGCTTAAGGTGGATGGACGGAATTCAAGAGGGACACTGAAAGACATGGGCTGTAACCATAGGATGATAAGCCAGAGTTGATGAAATAATGTGTTGATGTCAGGTCTTCAATCATATTTTCATATATTTATTGTTATTTAGTCCAATAGAGCAAAAGAACCGAAAGACTAGAAAAACAGAGTTCCTTTCACTATATCATATACAGATTGTTCTATGTGGTGACCGAACAAAAATTGGGCGAAGTTATTTGCATGACAGAAGTTCTGTTGGCTTTATGGTGGTAGTATCAGTTTTGCAGTCACGGACTCCATATATCAGCTTTCTATTGTCTTTACTTGTCTCCTGGTATCAGCTTGCTGCTCACTAACCGCTAACCAGATCAAGTCTGGCTGTGTTCTGCTGACAGTGTTTGATTGACAACTGCCTGTTGTTTACTAGTCTTTTTATAAACTGTGATTAGCATAATCAAAGTTTGACTGATTTCTAGTCTACAATTTTAGATTTGTTAGAATTTTTGCTGACATTAATCATTTGGCTAGATTTTTCTTATCATCATTGTAGCTGCAAGTTGCTTTGACCAGATTTCAAAAAATTCTAGAAAACCATTGGTCAGATTTTTACTGATGTGACAAAATACCAGTTGCAACTTCTTTATGGTTGCAAGCCTAAAAGTTCCAAGTTTGAATCATGGTATAGATATGCCACAGGATGAAGTAATGAAGGCTGATTTAAAAATGTTGAACCTCATAGAGAAAATGATAAAAGGACTGAGATCAATGGTGATTCACTTTGCTCAAGAAGACCTATCTATCATAATGAAAGTGAGGTTCTAAAAGCATGTTTATGAAAATACACTCACTGGGCCAAGCCCCTGCACTCAATCTCTCCCTATCAAGCTTTCCTTACCTCTTATCTTACTAACACCCATTCATCCTGCAGGACTATTCAGCTACTCACTATAAAAGAAACAATACAGAAGCGAACAACACTTCATATTCTGATGGTTAGACTAAGGTAGTTTGGAAACATCAATAAAAGTGAGTTTAGGAACTTTGTTGTTCCAAACAAACTGCAAGAATCTACAGTATTATGGAAAAAACCCACAATAAAAAAAAGATTATGCTGGAAGATAGACATGTTTTTAATGTGTATACTACATATCTATGTACATTGACAATCTTCTGTATTCTAAGTTTTTTTCTTCATATCTACCAACTCTGAGGTATTAACTATCACTGATGCAACCAGAATGAGTAATACCATGGAATTTTAAAGTGTTTGAACTTTAAACACCCAAAACTTTGCTAATTCTGATTTTTCATGGCTGATGAGGGGTGTTCCTTGTTTAAGAGTCCTTTTCTGTTAATTATTTATGCACCCCTCTTTCATTTTTACTATTGAGAAAGACTTGCTGAGATGGCTGCATCGACAATGTCTTGCTGCTTGAGGCGGCCGCACCGACAATATCCTGTTGTTTGAGGCGACAACATCGACAACGTCTTGTTGCTTGAGGCGGCAGCATCGACAATGTCCTGTTGCTTGAGAGTTCAGTTGCTAAGAAGCGACCGCATCGGGAGTTCGTTGCTAAGTAGCAGCCGCATCAAGAGTTCAGTGCTAAGAAGCGTCCGCATCGAGTTCAGTGCTAAGAAGCGGCCGCATTGAGTTAAGTTGCTAAGAAGAGGCCCCATCGAGAGTTCAGTTGCTAAGAAGCGGATGCATTGAGAGTTCAGTTGCTAAGAAGTGGCCGCATCGAGAGTTCAGTTGCTAAGAAGCGGCCACATCGAGAGTTCAGTTGCTAAAGAGGCGGCCGCATTGAGAGTTCAGTTGCTAAAGAGGCGGCCGCATCGAGAGTTCAGCTGCTAAGAGGCGGCCGCATCGAGAGTTCAGCTGCTAAGAGGCGACCGCATTGGGAGTGTGAAACCTTTTCTGGCAATACAAAATACGAGTCTCAATCGTCTCTGATATATTGTGCGGGAGGTGTGAAGATAGTTCCTCGGATGCGAGTTCTCACTCTGCCT
>JAOPUL010003462.1:11916826-11931820 GCA_027564515.1 Octopus rubescens | reverse complement strand
CGGCTTGCCAGTCTCCAGTCAAACCATCTAACCCATGCCAGCATGGAAAATGGACGCTAAATGATGATGATGATGATATTAGCAGGGATGTTTTCTTGAGATTTGGTGACAAGTCACCTCAAATCTCAAGAATCTTTCTTAAGATTCTTGCTGAATACAGGATTGCACAATTCTGCAGGTTGGCAATACGAGTCTCAATTCCAATATCCTTCAGTCTCTTAGGTAGTAGTTTGGGTGCTGTGCCGATTATACCAATTACCACAGGAATAATTGTCGTCTTAGTCTTCCACAATCTCTTCATCTCTCTAGCCAGGTCCTGATGTTTCACAATTTTTTTCAATTTCTTTGGTATCCACTCTATTATCATAAGGTATCTTTGGTATGCACTATTATTATTATTATTATTATATTTTACTTCTCAGAGCACTTGATCTAACTTCCTCTGGCTAATTCTGTGAAAACACAGCATCCTGTTGTCAAAGGTCTCACAGAGTCTCTTTCCACAAATTATAAGACTTGGTACTGTTAAGTATTATTATTATTTGACGAAATGGTTGGTCTTGTACCTAAATCTGAAACCATTATTATTATTATTAAGGTGGCGAGCTTGCTGAATTGTTAGCATGCTGGGCAAAATGCTTAGTGACATTTCGTTCAGCTCCACATTCTGAGTTCAAATTTCGCCGAGGTAGACTTTGCCTTTCATCCTTTCGGGGTTGATAAAATAGTTACTAGTTGAACACTGGGATCGATGTGATCGACTTACCCCCCTCTCCAAAAATTTCAGGCCTTGTGCTTATAGTAAATAGGATTATTATTATTCACTGATATTTAATAATATAATTTGAAAAACAATTATATGTTTATAAAATAATTTATTTATTTAATTTCTCATCTATTATAATATCCACATATTAAACAGTCAATTTGTTTAACTTTTTCTATAGCAATATACAGATCCTTCCATATCACTAATAAATATAAACAAAAACCTATGCACAATGACAGACACATACAGAAGTAGGTACATGCACACATATTTTTAGATGTGTTTTTGTTCATATTTGTGGATTGGGAGACACATGCATGCATGCACAAAGAAATAGAAGCACGTATGTTCATAAATGTGGCTATATGGTTAAGAAATTTATTGTGCAACCATGTGGTTTCAAATTCAGTCCAACTCTATTGCTTTGGGAAAAAGTTTGTGTGTGTGTATGCATGCATGCACAGGGTATAGCATATTAAGTTGTAGAACACTGAACAAAAATATTTTGTACTATAGTATCTCTTTACATTCTGGGGTCAGTATATTTAACTGAAACCTTGAAGGTGATGCTAAGCATCATTGCAGTTCAATGATCAAAACATGTAAGAAATGCATTCATACAATCACCAAAGAAAAAAAAATAGAAGAAAAGCCCTTGAGAAAGAGGGAGGTGGCTTTATGCCAGATGCTGAAAGCTAAAATATAACAGAGGGACAAGAACAGGTATTTTGCTATAAAAGAGATACATGCCTACCCCTCATTATGTGAGGATGGATGAGAGTAGCTTGAAGACAAATAAAAATAGTGATGGCATGGTGTGAGAGCATACTGTCAAGGTAAAAGAAGGAAGAATATAGACTGTGGATTAGAAGAGGAGTAACTGATGGATAGTGACTGGACTAGAGGTGGATGTAGTGAGGGCTAAGGTCAGAAATTTGGTGGAGGTGGGGGGTGAATCAATTAAATCAACTCAAGTACTTGACTGGAACTTTATTTTACTCTTGAAAAGATGAAAGACAATGGGTTTTGAACTCGAAGCACAGAGAGTTGGGACATATATTGCAAGGCTTTAATCTGCCACATTATCAATTTTGCCAATCTACCACCTTTATAGTATAAAATAATAGGAATTTTATTGTTACTGTACCCTTCTGTGAGTGGAGATATACTCTTGGCCTCTCCCCAGTGAGGCATAATGCTATAAGGTAGTCTGTTTGCCATAGATATAAATTTTGGGGGTTTTCTGCCCTTTTCAATCACCTGCATCTCTGAAATGGAATAAGTCTGGGATGTCAGGCTTGTCTTCCATAGTAACTAAAACATGGAACTCTATTGACCTATTTCTATTCTGCTGGGAATTAGACCTCATGCTTATAATCTCCCTGTGCTCCTTGAGCATGGTCATGACTTGCTTTGATACCCTTATTTACAGGTATCAAAACAAACTGCTGGGTAGTGCAGGTTGTTGTAATCACCCTACAAGCTTCCTCTTTACTGTTGCAGATAGCTACCCCTGTCCTATGTTGTTTTTCCTCTGTTATGTACACTATGGAAGGTCATACCTCTTCCAAACATTTCTCAATTTCGGCTGGGATTGATAGAATATTGTGGCTTTCTCCTTGTGCGATTGATGTACTTGTAAATAATAGTTCTTTTTTTGGTGAACAAAAATTCTTCTTCTGAGAGCAGCAATATCACTCCAGGATGAATGATATTGTTCTCATGTTTTTTTTTTAAATTCCATCAGCTTTTCCTTTGAGAGAATGTGAAGTCCATTGGTCTGTGACATGTTTTTTTTTGTTTTTGTTCCTTTATGGATTTGTCATCATCATTACTGTTGTTGAGGCTGTCTTTGTTATGTTGCTGTTGTTTTTGTTTTTGTGATGATGATGATAATGATGGTGGTGGTGGTGGTGGTGGTGGCAGATCTGCTGTTATTGTTTAGGTTTCTGTTGCTGCTGCTACTGTTGGCACCGTTTTTGTTGCAACTATTACAGTTGATGCTTATGTTATTGGTTTTGTTACTGTTGTTGTTATTGTTTTTGTATTTTTTGCTACTTTTAATGGGAGCAAGCAGTTCAACCTCACATTGAACACTAGCTGGGGAACTATGATTGCTGAGTTCATCCATGCATGAGGTGAGAAGAGAATCATTACATTTTCTCCGATGACTTCTCCCCCTCCCATTTAATCTTGTGCAGGTCATCTTGTTTAAAAGAAAAAAGAAAAATATATAATTGAACATTTTCTGGAACAGGCAAATACCTGTTTATGTTTTCTATGAAAACCTAGCAAAAGAAAGGCAAATTTAGGAAATGGTTTTTGATTTAGGCACAAGGCCAGCAATTTTAAGAGGTGAGGATTAGTTGATACTTTTGACCGCAATACTTGACTGGTGCAGTATTTTATTGACCCTGAAAAGTAGAGTGGAGCTCAGCGGGATTTGAAATCAGTTCATAAATCGTCTATACTAAATCTTACTAGGCATTTTGACCAACACTCAAATGATTCTGCCAATAATAATAATAATAATAATTTATGAAGATTGATGTAACTCTTCATGAAGGTAAATTACACAATTAGAAGGAGCACGATATGCTATAAAACACTGATTAACTTTGTTTATTGAACTGAATAATATTTCAACAGTATGTCTGTCTCCTTCAGGTTCAAATAAGAAAAGAATAATGAAATATACACAGAAATTCAAAAATTCAACTGGGCTATCCAGCATTCCTCTCGACAAAAAAGAGATGTAATCAAGTTTGGTTTGTTCATAACTGGTTAAAACAAGAAAAAAGAGAACTTTTACTCAAAATGTTTTGTATAAATCTGATATAACTCTCTTGTTATTTTGTTCATCGCCCCAGTGTAGGACACTATTAACTTACAAATACTTTGACAGAACTTGCTGAGCATTTTACTACATACAACTGTAACTTTGACGAACACTGAACTTTCAATTATCAAAACGCATAGAGATAAATATAATTGTGAGTTACTAACATCCTACCCTGGAGGGATGAACAGAATGACAGGAGAGTTCCATCAAATTTGTAGAAAACTTTTTGACTAAGAGTTCTCTTCTCTTTTTTCTTCTTGTTATCAACCAGTTATGAACAAGTGAAACTTGATGACTTCTTTTTTTTTTTTTGTCTTGGAAGAAATGTGGGACATTCCCTTGTTTGAATTTCTGCATTTCTGTGTCTTTTTAATTTTTCATTATTCTTGTCTTATTTTGAACCTGAAGGAGACAGACGTACTGTTGGTCAGTTCAATAAACAAAGTCAATCTGTTTTATTACATATCACACTCTTCTAATTCTGTAGTCGTAGTGGTGTTGGTGGTAGTAGTAGTAATAATAATAATAATAATAATAGTTAAAAATATTTCTACTTTTCCACTTTTTTTCTTTTTTTTATATTTTGCTTATTTTTATAATTAGTATTCACACACAGCTCTTTTATTTAACCCTTTTGCTACCAATCTCCCTCATACTACACCTGGTTCTATGATAGAAACTTCTTGTTTTCAAGTGAATTAAATTAAAATCTTCCATTAAAATTTCACATTAATTTATGTTCTAAACATCAGCTTAATAAAGACAAAATTATTTTACTAAATTTGTCATTATTTTCAAAATTATATGAAACAAATCAGTGCATTTTGACAAAAAGATGGTAACAAAGGGGTTAATATTTTTTCTTCTGTTTTATCTATCTAATTTATTTTTGCTCCAATAAACTCCAAAACTTTTTTAAAATCTTACCTTATCTATAACATCCCTTAGCATACACACATATAAATATACATGCAAAATATCATTCTAGTCTGCTAAGATTCTTCTTATTAACATTTCAAAGATTAAAACCATCTTTCTGGTGCTATGTGGCTACTAACCAGAGTTTTATAAATCTTTAGACTGTTGTCAATTTATTCATTTGCAACATAATTTTCTTTTCATATTTTTTTACAAACATACATATGAGCTAAGTCAGACATGCACTCTTTTTGATATAGGATTTTGGTTTTGTATCTACTGGTGACTGTATATTCTGTTGCAGTCAATGTATCTGAAAGCCTTGTTTTAGTAGGATGTGGACAATCATAGAAACACTTGTACATACATACCACTATAAATATATATTTGTATGTATGTGTCTAAGTGTGTAATCTCCAGTCCTGAAAGAATGGGCTAGAGTGCCATGGCATTAAGGAGCATAACAAAGATCAAAGTGCTAGGTGCAAGCAGAGAGCACAAAATTCTAATGAATTACTCTGGTGAGTAACATTGAGGCTGGAGTTAGAGATAAGAAAATATTCAAGGATATTTATAGAGTCAATCTTTCAGTCATAAATATAAGTCAATGTAGAGACCAACTAGTGCAGGCAGTTTGGAATGGCAAATACTTTGGCCTTTATGCCAATGAGAGAACAAAAAGTTGTTTTTCTAATAGTCCTATAGTTAGCCTTGACTGAACAGACCTCTGCCATATAGGTAGCCAGCTGAATGACAAGATATGATTCCTGGATTTAGTGCTCCATATATATATATATATATATATATATATATATATATATATACTTTGCCTATACCTGAGTGGAATCCTCATTGTACATTTTGACATGCAAAGACTTATTGTAAACTGTTGCTTCTTTGTTAGCCAAATGAAACTATTCTGTTTGTGTCATCAGTTTGCTTTTTTTTTTTTATATACTATGTCTTCTACATGTGCCAGGTGTTGTGTACAATTCTTGGTATTTTTGCCTAATGAGCTTGTGACATGTTTATGTTGTTGAGTAGGATTATATTTGAATGTTTCTAGTGTTGCTGGTAACACACAACAGGTGGTTTTTCTGTTTAGTCTCTGGTCAACTCTGATTGAGTAGGCTTATGATATCTCCATTTCTTTTAAGATGACTGTTTGGTTTAAGGAAGATTTGGTTGCTAATTTGAGTTGGTTCATTGATATGGAGTCACAAGCTTTGCTGATGTCAGTAGTAGTTAAAATAGTGTGTCAGGATTTTGTTGTCCTTCTTCAAGCTCATCCAAGAAACTTTTGTGTAGTATACATGAGTAGTGTTGTGGATGAGAGTAGAAATTAAGAGAGGAAAAAAACCATGCAACACAAAATTAATCATAACTTTATATTTTATAGAAATATAACAGGTATACTTGTGCATATGTGTACATAAACACACACGTATACGGTAGACACATGTAAACAATCTCCGAGTAAAATATGATAATGAAACCAAAGAATCAAACAATTTGTCTCTTGTTTAATTTTCTACTCTTGAATTGCTGTTTATAATTATTTATATGAAAATTCCTACCTAATAATTTTTTATACAATACATTGGATATATATGTATATATATATAAATTAATAAGGCCGTACGGCTTATAGGCAGCAATACAATTACCAAAAAGGAAGTTTAATTATCATGTATTATGATTAAGGGCACTCGGGGAGTGCTGGTATTGCTAGAAATCAGTTAAAATACTCTAACCTGTTACAAATATACATTTTCTAATTTTATATTGCCAAGGGACATAAATCCCTACCGGAACCAAGCTGACTTGCATTGGACTATATATATAGGCGTGGCTGTGTGGTAAGAAGCTTGCTTCCCAACCACATGGTTCCGGGCTCAGTCCCACTGTGTTGCATCTTGGGCAAGTGACTTCTACTATAGCCTTGAGCTGACCCAGTGAGTGGATTTAGTAGACGGAAACTGAAAGAAGTCTGTCCTATATGTGTATGTATATATATATATATATATATATATATATATCCGTATGTGTGTCATTGTGTCTGTGTTTGGCCCCACCACCACCACCACCACAACCGGTGTTGGTGTGTTTACGTCCCCATAACTTAGTGGTTTGGCAAAAGTGATTGATAGAATAAGTACCAGGCTTTATAAAAAAAAGTACTGAAGCCAATTCATTCATCTATAAATTTTTCAAGGCGGTGCCCCAGCATGGCCGCAGTCTAATAACTGAAACAAGTAAAAGATATATACTATGTTGATTGGGTTATAAGCACATCTGCTTATTCTAGTACTCCAAAATTATATATAAATATTATATATTGTGTGAGGTATGCATAAAAGTTGAAAAATATGGGGAAATATTTTTTGCAGAGTGATTGCATATCAAAACAGGCGATTGGAAAAACATTTTTGGTATTATTTATTCACCATTACATGTGTTTCATTTGCTAATAGGAGTTACAAAATTGTACATGTAGGAGAAACATGTAAGATATCTCCTATTAGAACACATGTAATGGTAAATAGATAATACCAAACTTTTTTCCAATCTCCTGCTTTAATATATATCTATCTATCTAGAGGCACAGGCTTGCTTCCCAACCATGTGGTTTCAGGTTCAGTCCTACTGCGTGGCACCTCGGGGATGCGTCTTCTGCTTGTGAGTGAATTTAAAAATGTTCATACTGTTCTCTTACTCAATACTTAAGAACATTAAATATGGAGCTAAAAAGTTATCTTATGATGCTTTTTGGTTTCTTGCCACCTTTATCATAGTAAATCAGCAAACTCCCTATCATGTAAATGGAAGCATGAGTTACTTGCTAAATTTATTTCCCCATTAAAGAGTATAGCTGTTTTTCCTCTATAAGATTAAGGCTAAACACGTCATCATGCTGTATAGCAGCATGACTACTTTGTGATTGATGAATGCTTTGATTCTTTTGAGTAGTTTTGTTATATTTTACTCTCAGTGTTATTTACAAAGGCACACACACACACACACACACACACACTGATTTATCATCATCATCATCATCATCATCATCATTGTCATTTAACATCCGATTTCCATACTGGCATGGGTTGGATGGTTTGACAGGAGCTGGCTTTGCAGAAGACTGCACCTGGCTTCACTGTCTGTTTTGGCAGGGTTTTTACAGCTGGACACCCTTCCTAACACCAACCTTACAGAAAAATTACGAGAGAAATGTTTTTTCCTAAATATGAAAATATGATCACATATCTGTTGACTCTTAAAACATTCTGGCAGATTCAAATGTGAATGTCTGATTGCTTTTGTTGAGAACGCAACCAGAGAATGCCTCCTCCTTTTAGGCAAGGTATGTTCATAATGCAAGTGATTCATTGGTTTACTGGTGTAAGGGGACTTTGAGACATTGCAAGGTTGAAACACTGTAGTATCTTGAAGTCTCCTTACACTGGTGAACTGGTGAATCACATGTGTTACGAACACATCTTTTTTATTTGCCAGTTGCAAAAAAAAAAAAACAGCAATCAGATGTTCACGTTAGCATCTGCCAGAATGTTGTGCATGAAAATATGTTATTTTTATATCATCATTTCATTCATATTTCATGGCTTCTAAAAGTGTTGGTTGAAGTACCTATAAGAGAAGTTTTAGCAAAGACAAACCTTGGAAGAACTGATGAGGTCAGATCAGATAATAGCCAACTTCACATATAACAGTGGATACAGAGCATGAGGAAGTGAATATTAAAATGAAGTGAGGGAGAAGTTTTCTGTCTTGGAACTTTGAAAACCTCTATAGTTGCTCATTACTGTACAGTTCACTCAGTCTTTATTGTAGAATTCTTTGTCTTTGACTTTAGCTGGCATCTGTCTACCTTAGTCAACTTGTGCACACTTACTTAATCTATTCCCTAGAGCAGCAATACTTTCACTTAGGTCCCTCAGTGTTGCTACAAAACAGCCTTCAACAAATTTTCTACAATCTTTAAAGTGTAGATTACATTTTAAATCTCAAATTGTTTTAGAGAATCTCCAAAATGAAGATAGAATTATTGAACTGGCTAGAATGCTGATCAAGCATTAAAAGTTAAGCCTAAAGCAACATACTGGGCTTATGCACCTATCAAACAGCAGTTTGATAAGTCTATTTGAAGCAAATTTAACTTATACTGCATAATATACAGGGTATGCAGTTAAATTTGACAGTTTGCACAAAAGGAAAAGAAAACAATATCCTATCCAAAAATAAAAGTATTAAAAAAAAATCAAAACATATCAACTAGATTGTGGCTAAGAGATAACAGTTTTCTCAAAGTAGCTGCTTCAACTTCCACCATGACCTCAAGACAGCTTCGGAATCTGGCGCATGCATTCCTCAATATGTCCCTTTGAAGATCTTTGAACAGCTCCTTGATTTTGGTCACCAGCTCGGCCTTAGTGTTGCAGGCAGAGTGGTTGGTGTCTTTCTCAACCATTCCCCACACAGTAATCCATGGGATTAAAATCGGGGGAATTAGGCCAGAAATTGGGGCTGGTGAAGTCATAGAAATTCTCCAACAGTCACTTCTGACTCTTTCCTGCTGCTACACATATGACCTTCCAGCAGCAACCCTCTCCTCCAGCCGGGGTTTGACCACAGTCTCCTGTAGCTTCACATAGCCACCTGAATTGAGCCTAAAGCCCTGTTCAAAGATGTGGGGTGGCATGGTGTCACCCTCACTGGAGATACACCCAAAGACCATTGCAGTTTGAAGAAACTTGGTTTTCATGATGTCCATGTCATGTCTTAGAGCCTTTACAATGTTCATAGAGCATTGAGCAGCAGTCATGATGTCAGCATTTTGGCACCTGACACATCATCATGATACAGACAACTCTTTTCCAATATTCAGATAGTTTCCTGTCCCCTGTGTCAGTTAACTTTTTCTCAACTACAACTTTAATCTTTATGCTCTCCAATACATCAAGCTGTTCCTGAAAAAAAGAAGGCATAAAAAAAAATCTTCAAATTTAGCCCTAACACCCTGTATCTCTAGGTAGTTGAACTATTTTTCTCATTGTGAATGCAAAGTAGAAATATTAAATCAAGTCAAACATAATGCAAAACTCCATGTGACTTTTCTTTTCAACCCAGTTTCTGTGACAGTTATTGGTCTCTTTATTGTTTTTTTTTTTTTTTTTAGTTTATTATAAAGGTCTGAAGATTACAATAAACCATCCCAATAGGTTTTCCGATTATATGCCACTATATTAAATAACCAGGGTTTGATATTCTCCATTGGGATAGAGCTATTAAAGAAGGTAGTGTCTGTCTATAACGCTAGGTAGCATCCATAATACTAAAGATATTAACAAATTTCAACACATGTGTATAAGGGGTACATGATATTTTGGATGTAAAAGTAATTCAGCAAAGCTGTTTCAATTACTTTTACTTATAATGTGATGAAATTGAGGAAGATGAATCAATAAGAGGTAAATATTAATATAGCAATGTGTTCTGGGAACACTTTAAGTAGTTAGTAAGTAGCTAATTAGATTAGATCAGGTCACATGATTGTTGCGCAGGTAAATCAGTTGTGATTTAATTAGAACTTAATTAATCTGCACCAAAACTTATCTATTGATAATGACTAGATAGGTTAGTAGATAGACTGAAGAAATGTTCTGGTTACTGTTACGGTTTCCTAAATACCATTTCTAAATGAATGTCTCTCCCACTTTTCTGAAGTAAGTCATTTGTTTTTGTTTTTGTCTTTTTCTCTTCTTTATCATGCTCATTGTTTTCTTCTATCATCATTATCATTCATTTTTATTTATCATGCCTGCCAATTATTTATGTAGCTCTAGGTATTAAACCTAGCATACACACAGACACGCATGCATAAATACACACCCACACACACACAAACAAATACACCATTTTACCCCCTCCCCACTAATATGTGTGTATATATATATATATATATATATATATATTGCTCAGTAGACATCTCAAGTTAATGAGAAATAAAATAAGAAAGATAAAAGAAAATTTTTAAATTTCCTTTTGAGAAAAATTAAAAATTCGATTTGTTCAATTCATTTAAAAGAGTTTACCTATGTCCATCATACATTTATACACCTGCATAGTTTTCTCTATATTCTTGTTTATTTATATTTTCACATTATACACATATTTTTAAAGTAAAAGCAAATTTATACTTATTCTGAAATTACACACATTAATCACACACACAAACACATACATACACTCTACACGCAACTTACAGTAGTGTTTTTTAAATCCTTTTTTGTTTTTTTTATAGATTTCATTCTTCTTTCCCTTTACAGTAAAAATAAACAAAAGACCTTTAGTATCCTTTCTTTAACCTCTCTTTAAAAAAAACTGCTTTCGATTCGTCCATAAATTCTGTTTAATGTGTAGGATTGGGAGCTCAGCCAATGGTAGAAGAGTTATCTAGAAGCTGTAATAACGACACCAGTGATCTTGACGGCAGCTATTTAAAGAGGGTCGGTAGACTGCCAGGCCAACCGTTCCCCACCGGACCATCTTGGTGGATCGGATATCCGAGTAGGTGCAACCCATCTTTCTACATGGCATGATTCTGTGCTCTCTACCCAGCAATTCTGTTTAACAGATTTGATTTTTTTTTTCTAAATTTTTCTGGAACTTTACTCTTTCTCACTTATCAATTATTTATTTAATACAGTTAATGCTAATACCACCTAATTGATGTATGTGTGTGTAATTATTATCATTATGGTAAATGTTAGTTTGTCTATCCTCTTCATCTGGCTGTTGCTGCTGCTCTGTTTATCTGCTGAAAATCATTCAGTCTTCTAATTGCATCTCATTTGCAATATATATATATATATATATATTTATATATATATATATATATCTGTAAAACTTTTGTTACAATTAGTTTGTAACTTTTCTTTTGCTGCATATTTGCTTCTTTTGGTAATCTTATTCTGTGCATCTTATCACTTCATACAAGTGTTCATTAATCTTTTTGAAAGCATTTTGAAGATAATTTTGAAGCATTTAAAATTGTAAAATTTATTTATGTTTTCATTTTTTTTATACCTCTACTTTGGATATTAGTATTTTGATATTCTAAGTTTTCATAAAATCTTTTTGTCTAATTTTTACTAATTAAATATTAAAAAAAAAAAGTATAAAGAACCAGAACTGCATCAAATCTCTTTTCAGGTATTTCTATCTTTGGTCACTTTTTCTTCCATTTCTCTTATTTTGAAAATGTGCAAGTTACATATTTGAAATATTATTCTAACCATTTTCAAAGATGTACCAAGTTTCATAGTCTTCTTTTGTAAAGAGTAAAATCTATTGAATTGACACACAATTTTCCTGAAGTCAGCCCACCTGATTTTATTTAAGTATAGTACAAAGGTACTTTCAGTCCTGAATTCAAGTTCTCCTATTGTTTAGATTGTAGAATGGCTTTCACTGTAACTTTGTTTCAACTACTTTTATTACCTCCACTCTCAAACAAAAGAAGTTATTTATAAATCTGTTGCTCTGTGAAAATGCTGAAGTTTATGGAAAGCTAACTTGATTTAGCAAAACAGTTGTCATGGACAACTACTCTTGCTCTTTTATTTATATCAAGGTACAATAAATGTATTGAGTCTCCAGTCATCTTTACTGCATAGTGATTTGATACTGTATGGAAAGGAAAGACTGTGACCCAGTTGTTAAAGAACTCATATTCTCATGAATAGGTTTATGGGATTCAGTCTCTGAAAAAAAAATACTAAATCTACAAAATATTTGAAGATGACATATATTCAAACCAATCGTCATATTGCTAATTTCATTATGATAATATATGTTAGTTGTATAAAATGTTTCATATTAAATATAAAAAAAAAAAAAGGTTGCTCTTGAAAATTAGATTGAACTGCTTTTTAAACTGCACTTAAAATAAAAATCCAGTGGTTGTGAAATATAGATTTGAATTACTGAATAGCAATTTATGAGCTTCATCTTTATACCACTTGCTCTCAAGATACCACTTCTCTTTCATATTTGCACCGTTGGATGTATAAAGGGCATCTAAACAGTTAGCAAAACACCTGTGTATCTATTCTAAGTATATAAATAAATAAGTGCAGACATGGCCATGTGATGAAGTTTGCTTCACAGTCATCTGACTCCCAATTTGATCCTAATGTGCATTTTATCTTAGATAAGTATATTCTCCTATGGCCTTAGGTTAACCAATACCTTGTATGTGATATCTGATAGAAACAGTTTAGTAGCTTGTCATTCTCCTCCACCACACTTTGTGTGTGTGTATGCACATATATAGCAACAGGAGCAAGCAAAACTGGTCTATTGAAGCAAAATAGTTTGTAGTATTATGATCTCTCCCAAGTTATACCTTAAGCCAAAAGCCACTTGTTTTCCATTTAAAATGTTGGTAAAATGAGTATCAGACAAAGCATTGGGTTCAATGTAATCAGCTAAAACTTTTAAAGATAGTACCCCAGTATGGCCACTGTCCAATAATGGAAACCATTAAAGAAATATATAAGGTAATTTTAGCTAACTCAGGAAATCTGTATATGTGCAATATGGCAATAAGACACTGTTGTATTCAGAATAAAAGATATGCCAGCAAATAATCTTTCAATGCATAAGAAGAAAATGAGGCAAAAGAAAATTAATAGAAAACAACAGGAATCAACATTAAAAATAATGAATACAATTTATGAAGACTGACCTCCAAGTTTTTCTGTTTGGTCATACATAGTCCATCCATCTCATATTATTCAAGTACTTGGGAGATTTTATCAAATGTTCTCTATCTAATGTATTCTTTGTTGGGAGAGAAGAAAACAAAAAAGGTACAATGAAGCGTTTCTTTGTATTTTATTTTACATTTTGATTTTGAATTGTACTGTTCTATGCATATTTACACATGGTGAGGTAAAGAAGTATCACAATGTGTATTTTACTATTTGGATCTTATATTTCTATAAAAGATATCAAATTGTTTTAACAGAAATTGCATGAAATCTTTTATTCATACTCTATTTGAGGTGAAGTTTGAATTTAAAAAAAAGGGAAGGGGTGGTCACTTCTGGAATGCTTTCATTCTTACTCGGCTTTGATAAAACGATAAATTATTTCCATGCTAACCTGACCATTGAAATTTGCATTTTTAGTGCATCAACAAAGTGAGTTGGGTTGTTTTGCTTTGCTTTTGCAAAATTTCTGTTTCAGAATGTAAAGAGAGCAATACTAACAAATACAACAACTTTGTGTTTAGTGCTCATGTCTGACACAGCTGCATGTTGATATGTTTGTCTTACTCATAATTAAGGTGACTGGGCTTATACTCATTGCATTGTGCATGCCCCAATCGAGATTCTATATTTACAGGATTGTTTGCTGATTTTGCAGGTTTATTTCCTCTTTATAGCAAGAAATCTTGGTAACTGTGGTTCCCTTTTCTTTCATTGTATTGTAATATTCATTGTAATAATGTCTTTTAAATTTTGTTTGACTTGGATAATGGTTAAGTAGTGAAAAAAAAAAAGTTCATTATACTGAAAAATTTGTTATATTCATTATAGTAGAATTTTACCTGTGTGTGTGTTTGTGTGTGCGCATGTATGTATGTACACACACACACACACACACACACACACACACACACACAAGACAAAAGTGGCCTACCACAACAGAATTGAGATGTGTTGTGTTATTTGTGTGTGTGTGCGTGTATTTGTTGCATTGATTTTACAGTGTGACATGAAGTGCTAACCTTGGTGTCTATTTTGACATGTGTGTCTGTTATTGTGTTGTGAGAGCATATTTGTTGGCTAATCATATGTATATGCTCATAGAGATGTATACATCAACTGCATTATGCTATGAAGCATGTATATAGAGCAAATTAGTGTGTGTGTATATTTTTCATTGTGTGTGACATGAAAGTGCAGCATATACATTTGTATGCAATGTGTAAGTGGATGTATGCACATGTGTCAGTATGCACATGTGTATGTTTTTGTTATTGTATATGTAATATGAAGGTGTAGCATATTATATAGGTATATGTAGGTGGGAAGTAATAGAGGAGTGGTTAGACGAGGAGTGGTGGTGAAATGAGTCTGAATCCGGTGTAGGTTGGAGGGAGAAAATATAATCTGTCCTCTAAGTAAAACCTGAAGTTTGAAGATCTGGTGTGGAAAGCAGAGCCAAACAAGAATAGATGGTATGTCATGGGTTACACGGACCAAACTTGGGTCTGAGAGATAAACATCAGGCTGCCAAGCTGGATGTGACAAAGATATATATTAACTGTCACAATATAATCCTTATTTATCCACATTGTGAATCAAATCAAATCAAATCAAATGTATTGGCAGAGAGCAGCAAAATACTGGGGCCATGTAAAAAGTTAGTAGAAAGT
>JAOPUL010003462.1:11888309-11900948 GCA_027564515.1 Octopus rubescens | reverse complement strand
CACACACACACACACACACACACACACACACACACACACACACACACACACACACACACACACACATATATAAATGTTTGTTTTTATATCCAGCTATAAAGTGAAGATTTACTCTATACTTTAGTAGAGTACAAATTCATTATTCTTAAACAAAAATATCATTGACAGTGACTTTGAAGTTTCGATCAGTTAAACTGCGACGATGGCTTAGCTGGCCGATATTCGAAGTCACTGTCAATAATATTCATCCTTGTTTAAGAATTATATATATCGACAGTCGATCGACTTTCGTCAAATCGGACCGAGAAAACAATGTTTCCATTGGTCTTTCCAATTGCTAATACTATCTATCAGTCGCAACTCCAAGTAGAAATATATATATATACACGTATGTCTTTATTTTATATATATATATAAAATAGTATCCTCTCTGTATGACTCTTTAGATAATGGTTTTTTGAATTCAAAATATGCAGTACTAACAGAATGTTTCACAAATAGCTGCTTGGGTCACAAGGGTAAATACTGAACAGCCAAATTTTGTATTTAGTTTTTTTTTCATGTGCGTATATGTGTATATATGTTTCTCACTAAACTTATTTTTTTCTGTTTGGCAGGTCCGAAGAGAAGCCATTTTGCAAAGAGCCCAAGAACGAGTTGCCCGTTACGAACAGTGGAAACAATCAGGCCGACATAGAGGTGGGCGCATTTATGGCTTTGGTAGCCGTACACCACGTGAAATCTGTTTGCCTTTAGACCGCAAGAGATCATCTTCTCATAGTACGCTTCTGCGATGCTCAGCCAATGATTCTGACTCGGATACCTATGTCCGACCACAGCGTCGTGCAGTCTCTGCCTGCAGTATGGTCAGACGGCACTGTTGTGTTGATGTTAAATCATCTGGTAGGTTAACCCTTCTAATTTTCTAACCAATTAACATGAGGATGTTTCTGTGGTAAATATGTATCCGGTATCCAGCTGATGTAGGGGTTCTTGTTGTGTTATCTTTTGTTTTCTTCTATACTATCTGTGTTGCTTCTCATTGGTTTAATCTCTGTTACTTGCTATTGATGTTATTGTGGCAGTTACTTTCTCTGCAATTTGGGGATTCTTGATTTTCTGAAAAAGAAAAAAAAAAGTCACGGCTGGAACACCTTTTATTATAGGTCTACTCAATGGAGCTTGAGCGGGGGACTTAACAACAACTAAATCATTCGTTCTCAAAGTCTCTGGGATAATTTTCCCAGTTTTTCTGAAATTGTGTTTCTAACTTTTTTCTATTCATTCTTTTCAATCATATTTAGGAACTGTAGTTCCTGACTGCAGTCATTTCATTTCACTTTTGCTACCAGAGCTCTCTTAAAAGGTGTGTGTATATATATGTGTGTGTGTGTGTGTGTGTATATATATATATATATATATATATGTTTGTGTGTGTGTGTGTGTATGTATATATGTTTGTGTGTGTGTGTGTATGTATATATGTTTGTGTGTGTATGTGTGTGTGTGTGCGTGCGCGTGCATGCATATATATATATATGCATATATATGAAGCCTAGTGAATATAATATTAATTTAATGACATTTTTTTTATTGTTTATTTGTTACAAACAGAAGAGCTACAGATTTGATGCATTACTCTAATATTAAATCTGATATAATACTTTTTGAAAATATATGAACTTTTCATACTCAGCTCATATAAATTTGAATCATCATTGCAATCTTAAATTATCACTACTGTTTCTGATACAATTTTATTCAATTTATACCTGGTATAACTTGTATTTTCTCTAAGGCCACTGAAAGAAATACTAATCATACATTGAAGTCTGTTCTTTAAAAGAAGGGAAAATAATTGGTAATTGTCGTTTGGCAAACTACATCAGTCATATCATTAATTTCCATTTCCTCAATCAGTTTTGTTTTTTATGAAAATGAAAGTGTCTTTTCTTTTAAAAAATACACCCCCCTCCCAAAGGAGTCTTATTAAAATATTTAAGTCATCCTCATTATCATCACCAATGTTTCTTGCATAATTTCTTAAATGCATTGTGGTTTCTTTTTTGTTATATTTTTTGTTTCAAGTTCTTGCTTTTGTTTTGATTACTTCTCATTCCGCTCCCCTAATAATTGTCTTTGTAATCAGTCATTTCTATTTAACTATGATGATAATTTGTTTTGTTCTGGCTGTATTTTATATATTTTTTATTGTAATGGATAAGCCAATGCATTTGCTCAGCATTCTTGAAAAAACATCCATATCTTTCTTATCAAACTCTTTTAGATTTGTTTTAAAGGAAAGATTCGTTGGATAATATAGTCATAGATACACTATACCTGGGGGGGGGGGGTGTGTAAAAAAAATGGTCAACTCTGGCTGGAATGCCTTTGATTATAGTGCTACTTTAATTAAATCTGAACAGGGGACTAAAAATAATTGTTTCTTTGCAAATTTTTGCTTCCTGAATCAGTTTATCCATTGTTAGTGTTCTCAGTGAATATCTTTTGTTTCCTCATGTATATAAATGATTGTAATATTAAGGATATTGGGCAATGGAATCACTAGAGCAGCAAATGAAAATGCTCATCGTCAACCTTATCATTTATCCTTGAGAGATAAAACAACTTAAATGTTATACACATACTTATACGTGCACACATGGCTTGTGGAAAAGTTAGAGCATTATTGCATCCTTCAATGTTCTAGGCAAATCCTGCCATGGTCAGTTTTGGTGATGAAATAAAATTTCTGATTTTGTGCCAATGTTAGAAGCTGTTAATTATTGTGAACTTCAAATCCTACTTTGTTAACTTTGCTTTTTAGCTTGGTAGTTACAAAGTCCTCCGGGGTTTGCTGTGCATTTAAGGCTATGAACTATAATTGACTGATTGATTGATTGACTGATGTTAAAGATTTTACATTTTCTAAAATATTTTCAAATGCTAGAGCAAGAGATTGATCTTGATTCCATCAACCTTCAGGCCTTTCTGAGAATTTAGAAGTGTTTAATAAAACAAGAGTCAGACAGGACAAAAGTGATTAATCTTGGAATATACCACATGTATTTAACTTTTTGCAAGTTTTCAAAGTTATTATTTTTGTTATTTACATGATAGTGGTATTCACTGTAGAGCAGGTGGCTAGCTGAAGCAGTCATATAGTCTTTGTTCTCCAGTTGAAACCTTTTCACTTTACTTTTGCCTCTAATGCTCTTGAGAAAAAGCATGAATATCACTTTTCATTTCCCTATCAAATAATACAGTGCCTTTGTGCCTAGTCAAAAATATACTGGGAGCAGTGAGCAATATTTTCTGTCATTTCTCTACATTCTAAAACATAAAAAAAGGCTCTTCTCTATAAATATTTTCTTTCTGTCTAGTCAAAAAGAAATTGATTGGCAGAAGCAATATGCATGTCTGATAGGAAGAAATGTTTGCAAGTCTTGTCAAGGACAACTTGTCCTTCTTCACCTAGTATAGACACATGGACTTGAAGTGATTCCTTTAAAATGTTGTCAGTGTTAGAAACCCTCATTATTCATCTCTCCATTAGGGTTTTAGTCGACATTATTAAGCCCAACTTCATATAATCAGGTGAATGCAGTGTTGTTATTTTTTTTGTTTGTTAATTGCTTTTCATTTATGAAGAGAAGCTTTCAGAAAATGCATGCTGTATCTCGTAATGATATTTAGTCTTTTTAGATGATTTTGTTTTCTAGATGCTTTTTTATTTCTGTATTTTAACAACTGCTAATACTGCAGAGGCAATAGAACTGGGTGGGTGAACAACATCAAGAAATGAACAGGAAGAACATGGATAGTTGATGACTGAAAAAGATGGAGCACGGAAGTTGTCCTTTTTGCTATGAACTGTAATTGATTCATTGATTGACTGATATTAAAGATTTTACAGTTTCTAAAATATTTTCTAATGCTAATTAATGCTGTTGTATATAGAACTAGTGATTGATCTTGATCCCATCAACCTTCAGGCCTTTCTGAGAATTTAGAAGTGTTTAATAGAACAAGAACCAGACAGAACAAAAGTGATTAATCTTGGAATATACCACATGTAGTGTAAATTGTGTCCTTCCTTGTGATTTGATATTTTTTGTTTCCATTTGGGAATGCAAGTTTTCATGAATCCTTTTACAAGAACTTCATGACTGGTTGGAGTTTGGAGATAAAGAAATTATGTTTTATAAGTTATTCTCAGAGGGCCCGAATGCTTGCAGCATAGTAGATTCTATTAAAGATACCCAAGGATCAGGTGGTGGTCATTGGCCTCTTTCGCTGATTCAGTTTACCCAATTTTACTCATTAGCCTTACTATACAGACTGATCAGACTCAGAACCATATAATTGTGAATTGAACTTCTTAACTATATAACCACTGGTTGCAATTAATGCATATCTATTAATATAGGTATAATAATGTGGTACACTATCATAGTCTTGTTTTTCTGCCAGCAATCTTCTAATGTTATATTATATTTTGACATTTATATGAACCAATTCTGTTTCTTAGCTATTTATTTGTATCTTGGTGTTAGTGTTAACATTAAGCTCTTATAGTAAGGAAGCCAATGGTCAATCATTTTGATTTTGGAAGATTCCTTTTCATTGCCTTATCAATTTTGGTATTTGAGATGAATATCTTATTCTATTAAAATATTGTCTTATTACAGTGTTTTATTTTGAAATTTTCAATTCTGGTTCTTCCTGGCAACTTTCTATTGTCTTTTCTCTCATTGTTTCTATGGTATCTATTAATATCCCTGATGTAATATCTATCTACTCCTGGTGTTTTACATTGTTTCATTTTTCTTTTGTCATATGATTTAGTTGTTATTTGTTTTGGGGTTATTTTCTATGTTCCATGTTTTTCTTCAATCATTTTGTACTTCTTTGTCTAGTTCAGTATATTGAAAAGGTGTACGTAGAGGTTCCATATGGTGTACCCAGTGCAAACTATGGACACAAGAGATTTAGCAGTATAACATAGAAAGTAGACTTTTTAATGTGGCAGATATGCAAGAGCAGTAAACACCAAGAGCATATGGAAAATAGATTTTCTCAAATGCTCAGGAGGATACCTAAAAGCAGTCAATACCTTCTATAACCTAAGTGACTGAATTAGAGCAGAGGAGGTTGTTCTGAAAGTACATTTGCTAGAATACAAACAGGCTGCAGAAAGTTCAGAGTGCTATTACCTCTGAGTGAAAGGTAGATTGTAAGTTACTTGTGTACGAACAGCAGTTCTACAGGGTAGCAAGACATAGACCTTAAATGCAGAGGACATGCAAGACTAGAAAGAAATGAAATTATACAGCATTGAATGTACAATACCAGGGTGCATGAATGACAAAGTATAAATGTGCTGAGAGAAAAATTAGGCAGAAGTGGAATCAGATGTAACATGTAAGAGAGAAGACTATTCTGGTAGAGATATGTGATGCATATGGACCAGGACAGCTGTTTAAAGATTTGTCAATTGCTGCTAATGTGAATGAAAGAGGGAGATTCAAGAAGTCATGGAACAAAGTATTTAGGGCTGATCCCAAGACTTTGAATCTTACAGAGGAGATGACAAAGGACTCTGATGACTAACAATATTCAATACCCAAGAAGACCCGCCCATCTCAACAAAACAGGTTCTGGAAGTATAATGTCTATGTACACAACTGGACCTCTTGCTTCATTTCCTCACGAAGCCTCCCCCACTCTAATCCCTCCATAACTTGTCTATTGGCAGTATTCTACTGCTGTAATTAAGTGAAGGTAGAACTACATAATTTATCCTCTTTTCTGTGATGCCAGTTATCTATCTTAATACCTGGAACCATTTGACATTCATTTTTCATTCTTAACATTGTCCCTCTCCTCCCACAATTTTCATTTCTCACCCATGTGCCTATAAAAGAAAAGTTCCATGTACCCTCTGTGTTAGGAAGAGTATCCAGCAATAGAAACTATGTCAAAACAGGCATTGGAACACAATACAGTGTTCAAACCTGTTGGATCCTGTGAAACTTTTCAATTCATGTCAGCATGAGAGATGGATATTAAGAGAAGACTATGATGACAACAAGATTGACTTTGCCTTTCATCCTTTCAGGGCCACTAAAATAAGTACCAGTCGAGCACTGGGGTCGATGTAATCGACTTACTCCCTTCCCAAAATTGATGGCCTTGTGCCAAAATTTGAAATCATTATTATTATTATAATCATTAGCATGCTGAACAAAATGCTTAGCATTTTTCTGGCTTTATGTTCTGAGCTCAAATTCTGCTGAGGTCGATTTTGTCTTTCACCCTTTTTTGGGTCAGTAAAATAAGTACCTGTTGAACAATGTAATCAACTAGTACCCCACCCCCTTTTGGCCTTCAACTGAAGAATCAGTCTTTATTCTAATTTCTGTCCATATGATGCCTTCTATATGGTATTGCTTTCTTAAAGCTTTTGTTTTAGAATACCTACTGGTTGGTACGAGGCACAATCTTACTGTGTGACAACTTGAGCAAATGTCTTCTATCATAGCCTTGAGTTGGCCAATACTCTTGTGAGTGTTCCATTAGTTTCCAACTGAATATTTTGTTGCTAGATTATCAGTTTTCTTATTTTCTTACTGATTTCAACATCATTACTATAACAGGTCGTCATCTGCTTTATCTCGTATGTGAGAATTTAGTTTCTTCTTTGCTGAACACTTCTTTTATGGTGATGGTGTTGATGACTAAGTAGACCAATTCTTGCATAGAAGAGTTGATGGCATTGACTGAATGGTAATGTTGGTGGAGGATGTGGTTGATTTTGTTGAGCCTTTCTCTCCTGTCATTTGATTTCTTCCTTTTCTCTTCTGGTGGCTTCGAAGTTTTTGGTTCCGATGATGATGGAACACTGCCATTTGGGAATGTCTTGGGCTTGTTTTTCTAACTATTTAGGCTCAAGTTCAGTGGCTTTCAGTGTTGTTTTGAGTTAGTCTTTGTATCTTCAAAGAGGGCAACTCTGTGATATTCTCCCTGAAGTGAGTTCGCTGAATAAGACTTGGCGTAGGAACCTTGACTCTTCCATTTTTGCTATATGTCCTGACCATCGAAGATGGTTTTATGATGAGCAGTTTGAGGTTTTGACTATATCAGATATAAAGCAACTAATA
The DNA here is from genome assembly GCA_027564515.1 of Octopus rubescens. Lineage (NCBI taxonomy): Eukaryota > Metazoa > Mollusca > Cephalopoda > Octopoda > Octopodidae > Octopus > Octopus rubescens. The sequence goes on along the minus strand of JAOPUL010003462.1, from coordinate 11,893,785 downwards.
CACACATTCTGATGATCTATATCTCTTATATTATATATTTATTTTGTAATTATTTCTTGTCTAAATAGAGTTCTGTTTCCATGCTATATAGTTACCTTCAATCAATATTATTAAAGACACTGGGACCAGCTTAGTCAAGCCCTAGCATTGCATTATCTAGACTATTAAATTTCCTCCCTCTAAATTCTTACCAATACTGTATGGAATCAGTTGCACAGATTTTCTCCCTTTTTTCTCTTCAACACTTGACCTGATGTCTTGTTGGAAGTCATCATTGCAAGTGGCATTATTTTTGTTGTCGTTGTTACTATTTATGCAGTCATGGTAGTAGGATCTATCTATAGCTGAAATTCTCTTTGGATTTCTATTTTCTTTCTCCACCTTTTCTCTCTTTTTTTGGAGTGGTGTATCTCTTTTATTTCTTTGATGGATACATATTTATCAAAGTTACATGCATGTTTCCTCACACTCATACACCCATACATATATATATATATAAATAAATAAATAAGTATATATGTGTATGTGTGCGTGTGTGTGAGTGTGTGTGTATGTGTGTGTATATATATATATATATATATATATATATACACACACACACATATATACACACACACATACCACTCTCTATAGATATGCTTGGTATGGGTATAGTATCTTTTTATAATTTCCCTTTATATCTAGGTTCTATTTGTTTTTCTAAACTTTCAGTACCCTAAGACCTCCCCCCCACACCCAAATTTGAAACTGCATGATTTCTCATTGCTTTTCTTACTAAATACTACTAAACATTACTAATTATTAACTACCAACCCAGCATGTCAAAATCATTATATGTATGCATGCATGCATGTGCGCGCGAACACACATTCACATATTCAGAAATATCAAAAAACAGTTGTCCAAGATATGACAGGTGTTGAACTGCCAACTGTGGACAACCTTCAGTTTGTATTGCATTGCTGATGTGTCTCCGTATCAACGAGGTCTATGTGTTACATCTGTATACACACACTCTGCATCAATATGAAGTTTTCACTGACATCTCAGTGACCAAATAGGCATTAAGGCTCACATATAAATGAAAATACTCCCCACTCCCCTCCTAGAAAAGAGAACTGCATGTGGCTGAATATTATTATTATTATTATTATTATTATTTATCAATAATAATAATAATCTTGTCGTTTTAATTTACTTTTTATCTTCTTCCTTCCTGCATGTAGTTTGGTTTTCTATTGCTTTGCTTTGCTTCAGCTTCATTTAAATGATTCTTGCACTTTTGGCTTGTTTGTTTATTTATTTATTTTGTTTCTTTTGTTACTTTTGTTATTCATTTTTAATTTTATTTTTTACTTTCTTGCCATTATTTTGCCTTTCTTTAAAAAAATGTTTCATGCTTTCATTTTATTTACTGTTATTTTTATTTGTATAATGTTATCTTTTTTTTAATTAATTTTGTGTGTGTGTATGTGTGTGTGTGTGTGTGTGGGTGTGTGTGTATTGTTTGCATGAACAAAGCAATCTTCTTTTGAGTGTTGTCTATATTTACATATATTACCTTACTGATAACAATACAATGGTGGTGATGGTGGTGCTAATAGACATGGAAATGAGAAGATATCTGAGGGAGATTACTTTTAATGTCTCATCCTCTCAACAGTCAGGAAAAGTATTTGTCTGTTTAACTTTGTGTCTGCTAGGCAACAGAACAGGGTGTTTAAAATACTAGTATCAAGACCCTCTTCATTTCCTATGCATTTCTTTCACACACACACACACACCTGTGCATACACCCCTTCTCTCTTTTTCTCTCTCTCTCTTTCTCTTGACTTTGCCCTCTTCTTTTTTTGTCTGTTTTTGTAAACAATACTGTCATTGGTTACAGGTTTCCAAGAGGTCAATTGCTAGTTCACTGCATTTATGATGGCTATAGATAGTAATAAGAGATTATCTGTACAACTAAAGCGGAAAAATACCACTAGGGAATTTGTTTGAAAGCACCTGTTTATTGGTTGATTCACCAGTGTTTAAATCTCTTTTCCAGTATTCACCATTAAGACAGACAGACAGACAGACACACACACACACACACACACACACACACACAGTGGATATAGCTACACAGTTTCCATCTACCAAATGCCACTCACAAGAGTACTAGCCAACTCGAGGCTATGATAGAAGACATTTGCTCAAGTTGTCACACAGTAAGATTGTGCCTGTACCAATCAGTTGGTTGTGAAGCAAACTTCTAAACCACACTTCTAAACCACACACACCCATGCCTGCACTTTTTCTCATTACATTTCTTTTCCTGTTCAATCTCGCTTTCCATATAAGAAGTAAAAAACAAAAACAACCAACCCCACTGTTCCTTTACTGTGCTTTTTCTGATGAAGTGTAGTCAATGTAGATATGGTGGGTCATCTTCAAACCTAAACCCCTTCAGTGTTTCATTAATTTTGCACTTCATAGAATCTGTATGTTATCCATTCCAACAATGCCTTCTCTCTCGCCCTTATGCATAAACTAGAAATTGTTATTATAATTAAATTATTCATGTTTTCCAACATCTTTTTTTTTGTGTATATGTAACTAGTTAGTTTCAGTAATGACAATAATGACCACTGACTGTGACTTCATTCACTTGAATGATTTCTTTATAATTCTCTCTGACAGTACACAATCCTGCAACAAACCACATTGACCATTGTTACTGATTGGTTGTTTCACTACTTAGAAATGAAATAGGAATATCATCAAAACAGCTTCTGTCATCTTTGTTTTAGTGTGTGTGCATATATGTATTTGGGGGATAAGGTTAGCTTCCTTCTAGGTATTTTGTTCTGTTTCTGAGAAGCAGAAGATCCACAGATTGCAAGTCTATTTAATTAATATTAGCTGGGAGTATATGTGGAACAGGTGTCTAATGAAAATAAAGATTTTCTGGTGCTGGTGGTGATAAACACACAGAATAGGGAAAATGAAATGAGGTGAGTACAAAGTAGGAGCAAGGTTGTTAGGGAAAACACCAAGCACCAATATTTAGATAATAGGATGGGGATTTCAGCTGCACATTATACTTTGAATATTTTAAAAAATCTTTCAACCCTGAGCCACATTAGCTAATATTTTTTTTATTTTATACACTTACACAAATTACTATGGTTACATGGAGGCATTTACAAACTCATTTGGAGTACAATACAATACAATAAGGGTTATTATCGCTCAGTGAGGAACCCCTCCCTGGACTTCAACCATCTGTATCTTGTCTTGAGCTATCCACTGCCAATTGGGACCCATACGGTGTATCAGGTCATCCCTCCATCTTGTCCTTGGTCTTCCTCTTGGTCCTCTTTGTTCAGATATAATACTTATTTATTCACATTGTTTTGAATTAATTATGCATTATCTCACAGCTTAGATATTTTGATGATGTCTTTGTCTAGTTTTAGAATGATATTATTGTAGGCCAGATCTGGTCAGTTTGAACATAAAACAAGTAGAATATTTGGGCCAGTATGGCCAAATTTGGGCCGGTATGGCCAATTTAAATGCTAAAGGGTTAAAGCAGGAAGTTTGGATTATAGAACAAGGGTTGGTCTCAGGCAGATTGGTATCAAAAGGATTAAACACTTTGTTCATACCATATTATTACCATCTTTCTTAGATGTTTAAATTAGATGTTATCAGTTCTCAGGTAATCTTTTTTGAAGGTCTAGTTAGTGTTTGCTTTGATTTGATGGCTCATTTTATATTTTGCCTTGATAAAATGGTTCAGGTTAGTGTTTACCTTGATGCCAATGTTTAATTCTAACCATTCATCTTGTAAATTTTAAAATGTCATTTCGTCTAGTAGACGATCCCTTGAGGAAATTTAAATCAGTTTCCTTGTAAATGGACCTCTGAGAAATATTTTATCTTTGTGTAACCTTATTTCTGTTAAAATATAACACTGCTTTTGTTTCAATTAATTTTTAAAATAATGAAGAAGTTAGTGAGATAACTTTGTTATTATTAAGCTGGTGTTTTGGAACATAAATTAACATGAAATTTTGATGGAAGATTTTAGTTTAAATCACTTTAAAACAGGAAATATGCATCATAGAACTAGAAGCAGTTTCAAGCAGATTGGTATCAAAAGGGTTAAAAGCAAATAAATAGCATTAACCTTTTTTAACCAAGTAATGTATCCCCGGGTAGACATATAGTGCTGTTTCAATGCTTCATTTTTATATGGCAGTAGTATTATTGGCTGCTATTTCTAATCTCACAGTATCCGTTTTGTCAACATAGTGTATTTTCTGACATACAAGTTGAGTTTTTGCAAACAAAAATTTACAGCCAAACAAGGTGGGTCAACTTATACACTAGGACGACTTTGGATGACCAAAGATTCCATGTGAAATGCAACGGGATTTGGAAAGATGATGACAACGTTCGACTGTTTACACTACATGTTTATCTATATATATAAAACAGTGGATGTCTGTGTGTAAGTGTCTAACCAGTTAGCTTCTACAATTTTCAACTGATTTTTGCCAAATTGGGGAGGGTTTTTGAGAAAAAAAAATTATATACGAACAATCTCTGGTATATAAGCAATCTACGTGTCAAATTTGACGAAATCAATTGAAAATTGTAGAAACTAACTGGTTAGACACTTACACACACACACACACACATCCACTAAATAAGCAAGGGATGAAAACAGAGGATGCCAAGCATTGTGGAGACAAATACCTGCCTAAGCAAATCAATTCTATAAACTAGCTATAAATTAAAATGATATTATAAAAAGATTTCCAAATGTTTTCTTGTTTCAATATATCAACACTTATTAGACAATTAGAATTCACTTAAATACATATTCAAATATTCTTTGGAAAACTTTAAAAGTATTTCATGGCAAACTTGTAAAATGTTTAATATGCCTTTCTTCCACTGAACACATCATGTGTGTATGTATGTATGTATGTATGTACACATACCAAATGTACAGACCAGCTTGTATATATAGCTAATATGTACATACAAATGTGCGCACTGCTTTTTCAATGTTCATATTTGGAGGTTTTCCTTGCAGCTGCTGCACTGCACCCCTGGGGTTCCTTATGTCAATGCAATTAAGTTGATTTTTTTTTTGATTTTTAACTTATTGAAATTACTGGTAATTTACTGGAATGGTATCATGGTTATGCTTACCATTTGTAAATGTTACTCTTCTAAGATTTGTGTTATTGAGGTCACGTTTGCATGTGTGTGTATAATTATCTATCACACATACACAGTGTATGTGTTTTGTTTATACACCGAATTTGGTGCGGAATAGCGTCTGGGATAGCTCCCATGACAACACTGAGTGTTAAAGAATACCTGACCAGGTGAGACAACTCACCTCAGATTAAATACAAGAGTGGGAGATACAGATATTTCACCTTTATTGTGGCTTATGAATATCATGTATTAT
>JAOPUL010003462.1:11872861-11888209 GCA_027564515.1 Octopus rubescens | reverse complement strand
CCAGTCAAACCGTCTAACCCATGCCTGCATGGAAAAACAGACGTTAAATGATGATGATGATGATGATGATGATGATAGTGATAACATTAAATGCAGAAATCTTTCTTTTGAATTTATATCATTATTAATTGGATGGCAGAACTCCTAGAGTGCCCAACAAAATAACATATAGTCTATTTATGCTATGAATTCAAATGGTGCTGATATCAACTTTGCCTTTCATCTCTTAGGAGTCAATAACTTAAAAGTACCAGTCAAGTACTAGGGCTTAAATTAGAAATAGCAACAACAACTATTATTATTATTATTATTATCATTATTAAGGTGGCAAACTGGCAGAATCGTTAGCACATTGGGCAAAATGCTTTGCAGCATTTCGTCTGCCTTCACGTTCTTAGTTCAAATTCCACCGAGATTGGCTTTGCCTTTTATCTTTTCAGGGTCGATAAAAGAAGCTCCAGTTGATTACTGGGGGTTGATGTAATCGACTTACCCCGTCCCCTGAAATTGCTGGCCTTGTGCCAAAATCTGAAACCATTATTATTATTATTTAGGTGGCAGAACCGTTAGCGCACCAGACAAAATGTTTAGTGGCATTTCATCCATTTTTTTTTACATTCTGAGTTCAAATACCATCTAGGTTGACTTTGCCTTTCAGGGTTGATAAGAACCAGTCAAGTACTGGGTTTGATATAATCAACTACCCCCTCCCACCAGCTCAAGCCTTGTGTCTATAGTAGAAAGGATTATTAAATGTTCATTGTAATTTATAGTGTGGTTAATAATGAAACATTATTATTATTATATTTATTATTACTACTACTACTACTGCTGCTAAGATGGCAAACTGGCAGAATTGTTAGAATGTTTGACAAAATGCGGTATTTCTTCTAGCTTTACATTCTGAGTTCAAATACTGCTGAGATCAACTTTGTCTTTCATCCTTTCAGGATTGATGAAATAAGCACCAGTTGAGCACTTGAGCGGGTGTAATTGACTTACCCACTCCCCCGAAATTGCTGGCCTTGTGCCATAATTTGAAATCATCATTATTATTATTATTTTAATCCCACGTGTTTGATGCACTCATTTGCTGGATCACACCTGGCACTCTAGAGCAAGTGAAGGTTAAGAAATGTTAATATATAATTGAAAGCGTGGGGAGGGCTGTACACAAATTCATATAATACAACACAACACAAATGTTTAAGTTGATAATGTTTCTCTAAGGATGTGGGTGGTCAATGCAATCTTTTGGATTTTTTTGAGATATGGCTCTCCTGGGATGTTATCTAGATGTTTCTGACATCCCTTTTTTATCATACCAAGGACAGTTTTTTATAAGCGTTCTTGACAATAGAGTGTGACTTTTTGTTGCTTTCATGTTTGTACACAAGCTGCAGTATTTCACTATAGGAATGAACAATAGCTGTTCATTCCTAGGGTGGTGCATGTTATTAGATGTCAGTAATTTTCTTATCTTCCTAACTATGTATTGAAGTTCCATATGATTTCTATCAATGATATTGAAATGGTATTGGACTGCTGGAATTGCCAGGGTGTTAATGGTTTTGATGCGATTTTTAGAGTTGAGTTCATTTTTCATTACAACTTTTATTCTCCTGTAGTACTCCTTACATACCTTTTCCTTCATAGTGGCATGACTTATGCTATCTCCTTCGTTTATACCCAGGTATTTATAAGTTTCTTGTGGGTCAAGTTCCTTGATGGTAGTGTTGATATCTAATTTTATGGACATTGTTTCTCTGAGCTTGCCTCTTACAAAAGTTGCTTTAGTACACTTATCGAGGCCAGAATCCATCCCGATATCATTGTTAAACTCTTTAATAGTTGTTAGCTCTCTTTCTAGTTCTTGGTCATTCTTGGCAAACAGCTTCAGATCATCCGTGTAAAAGAAATGGTTTATTATCTTGTTAATAATTTTGTACCTATATCTGGTGTTGTTCAATTCATTTGAAAGTGGGATCAGTGCCATACAAAAAAAGTAATGGTGAGAGGGGTCACCTTGAAAGATGCCTCGTTTAATGTTGATGCTGTTGGATGGGCTCATCCCATTACTATGGCTTAGAAAAAGACATGTTCCATTTGGTCATGCTATTTCATAAGGATTTGGAGATGATAGGAGAGATCTTAATGTCTCAAGAACTTTGAGTATCCATTTATGTGGGACACTATCAAATGCTTTCCTGTAGTCTATCCAAGCTGTACTCAGTTGATGAGCTGTGAGGGTGTGATTATCAGTATAGTTAATGTCAGAGATATATAGTCTCTGCTGATATTTTGATCCTTCTGCTTGATGACAAAGCATTTGTCTTGGATGAGATACAGTTTTTGCCTAAGGATACAGTCTACAACAATTTTTTTTTGATGCGGCAATTTTCTAAAATCATTCTATTTATGAGCAATTGGTCTTTTCACCCAGAGGAATTTCTTTTACATCCTTTCTGCACTTGTGGAAGGATAAAGTTCTGTTCAAGGAAAGTCTACATTCTTTCATTTATTATGGTTGTGAGGATATTTTAAGTGGTGTTTGAACATGTTATTGGTCGGTAATTCTTTGGGTTTTTTGTATCATCAATTTTTGGTAGTAAGTATGGAGTTCCTTCAGTCTGGCCAGGTAGGTATTTGCTTTAGGTTCTGAATGATATTTGTTAGAGAAACAGCGAGATTTTTGTGTACTTCTGTTAAACAATTCAGCCAGAAGTTAGGGATCTGGTCCAGCTCTTGGGTTTTCCATTTGTGAGACTCTCTAAGAGCACACCTTAGCTCTTCTGTTCCTATTGCCTCCTATTCCTGTTCTTCCACTACATTCAGTCTTCCTTTTTCATCTTCTATCCATTCAACTTCAGCATTAAACTCTCTTTCATTGCTCCATATCTTCTTTCAAAACCCTTCCACTTCCTCAATATTAGGTGGTTCTTTTACCATTATTTTACTTTTGCCAATTTCTCTATAAGATTTCTTTGCATTCATTTTCTCTGTTATTTTTCTCAAATTCTGTGACATGTCTTTTGGTGTTCTTAAGGTAGATCTATGTTTCCCTTTTTTTTTCTCAGCTATTCTTTGTTCAATTTCTTCATTGTTCAGATCCACTTCTCTTAAATAGTTTCTGTTCATGAGATATTTGTGTCTTGATTTGGTTAATTTCCGTATCAGTTTTTTTTTTACTGATATCTCTACATACATTACTTAATTTATTTGTATCTATATTGCTTTGTACTTCATTGCCTTCTAAATTTCTCCATGAAGTGTATGTTTGCACAATGAGGTTATTATATAGGTTTAATTGGGTTGCGTAAAAAACTTTCAAAACATCTCTAAAGTCCTCTCTAGTCCATTTTGTGTGTTTTTGAACATGTCACTACAGGTCTAGCAGTAGGATTGTCCTGGTTGTTGTTGTTGTTTTTGTTATTATTATTATTATTATTATTATTCAGTGATTGGTAGAACTATTAGAGTGGTGCCAGACAACTCACTTGTGGCATTTAGGTCTAGTTTTTAATTTTCTTAGGGCAAGACCCCCCCCCCTGCCTTTCATCTTCTGATGTTGATAAAGTGAAGTATCACTCAACTACAGGGATCAATATAACCATTTCCATTACCCACAGAATTTCTGACTTTGTGCCTACAAGTAAATATAGAAAAGCTGTTATGTTCTTAGTTTGCAAAGTTGTTATCCTGAAGTTCAGTGTCAATAGTCAGGAATCTAGGAGTCAAGAATAAAAGATGATACTTTTCTGCCAGTCCACAATATGAGTCTCACTTCCAGTCTCCTATGTAGCAAACAGTATGGGCACTGTACTGAGGGCACCAATTACCACCCTTGTGTTTCATAATCTCATTTTTCTGGTTAGGCCCTGATGTCTAAGTTTTTTCCTGTTTTTGGATATCCATTCTACTATCATATATCGTTGCAAAGTCAACTATTTTAGTGTTTGTTCATCCCTGTCTTCCACAATCATATCTGGTCTCTGATATGATAGTGTGGTGAGTCTCTATCAAAAAGTTTCATGAAAAAACTCTTGGATTCATACCACTTTCCCATCACTTCAAATCCACAGACTTGGCTGACATTGCAATACACTCTTTTTTCATTATCCTTAATGGTGATGGGCAGTGGATTGGCAGAGTCATTAAAGCATCAGATAAAGTGCTTTACAATATTTGTTCTGACTATCTGAGCTTTGAGTTCAAACCTAACTGGAATCAACTTTGCCTTTCATCCTGCCAGGTCAGTAAAATGAAGTACCAGTCAAATACTTAGATCGATATAATCAACTGTTTTCCTCTCCAACATTTCAGACCTTGTGCTTATATTAGAAACAATTGTTGTTGTTGACAGTTTCATGCAACTTTCTGCTATATCACCACATGCACCCTTGATGTTCTGAGGTGTATGCAACATTGTGTTTTGGGGATGTGGGCCCTTGTTAGTATATGTCATGAGTTTTCTTTTTGCTGTGGAACTTAGTTTGTGGTACTATTTTGGTGTTTCCTCTGTTATGTAAAGTATGTGCAGTGTTGTTGTGTTATTTTGTTGGTTTGTGAATATTTTTTATGTACTGTGTAGTTGGTGTTATGTGTTTCAGTATCAGACAGTTATTTTGTATAGGATCTGGTTTGTGTCAATTAATGGATTACAGCTGTATAGAACATAGGCTGTGTAAACTGTATTATATATTAAGCTGTTATTAGGTATGCTATGTGTTGTGTGCAGAGAGTATGTAGTTTGAGTTGAGCTATTGAACAGAAAGCATGATGCATAGGATGTGGGTTGTATCTAGTAGAGTTGCTTTTTGGAATGTGCATAACTTTGGAAGCCCTGGTATGGCTCATATACTCATTCTCATTATTATAGCTGGTGCTTTAATTATTACTGATACTGTTTGTGTTATTTTTTAGACAATAGACTGTATTTTAATAAGACCAGGCTGCTATTTCGAGTAGGTCACATGACTATGTAGATGCTCTCTCACTAGCATGTGTTTTTAATTGTATATATAAAAATGTGTGTATATTTCTATATGTCTTATAGTGGTGGTTTTGCTTGTTTCTTTTCAAAATTCTTAGTCTCAATTTGTAAAGTTGTTCATTTTTTGATGTGAAGAGTTAAGAATTAACTATTGTACAAGTTAATTATGGTACAAGTAGTGTCAAGAATTAGCAAGAAGATGGTGATAATTTGTATCATAATGTTTGGTGTTCGAATTTCATAAAATGTAGAAAGGTTTAAAAACTAAATAATGGTTATATTTTATGTTATATTATTTGTAGTTGGGTTGTTTGTACTTGTACAAGTGCTGCAATTATTTATGATAGGTAAAATTCATGACTGAAAAACATGTAAACCAGCTTAATAATGACAAAACTATTTTACTAAATTCTTCATTATTTTCAAAATTAAGTAGAACAGAGGCATTATATTTCAGCAGAAGTAGGCTAGGACAAGAGTTAATACATATACATATCCAGTAAACATCTGTTTTCTTCAAACCAACAAAACCACCCGTCCTGACAATATTCCAACATTGTACCCCATAGTTTTCCCTTTTGCTCACCAAGCTCTTCAATTTCTCTCTCTGTATGAGGATACACTCTGATCTTTAGAGATATGCAACAGTGTGTTCCTTTCCCAAGAATCGCAACTCCTCAGATCCTGCCAACTATTGCTCTTATGCACTCACTTCTAATATTCCAAAAATAAGAGACAGCTATTAACATCGGCAAACTTCAAAACACACACACACACACACTTTCACAAGTACACCTTTCAGATACACTGGACATCTGTTTTGTTATGTCACCCATAGGTGGGCTCTCATGTTAAGAGACATTTGGTGAATGCAATATTATTGCTCTAGACATCAGAAAAGCTTTCAACCATGTCCAGCATGCAACTCTCCTTTCAAAACGTCTTGCCTATGGGCTCCATCCATTCTTTAACTGTTGGTTTGGCAGCTTCATATCAGACTGCACCATCACTGTTGACAAAACTCTTTCTGTTACTTTCAATCAACTTTGGTATTTTCCAATGTCTGGTTTTGTCTCTTGCTCTCCTCCTTTTGAAAACTAAAGCCAACAATGCCCACTTTTATGCAGATGGCATTACTCTTCATTGTTCCCTAATCTTCCTCAATCATGTGTCATCCACATGTAATCTAAATACCACATGCTAAACTTGCATTGATTCCATGAGCACCAACCTTTGAAGCATCTTCATGTGGATCCATAACAATCTTCTCTCTTTCAACAACAATAACTACAACAAAAAATTAAAGCCTTACTTATATCAAGAAAATATCATTACACTACACACCTCAAGTAAAGCCTCCACAGTTACTCCAAATTTTATACCTCACTGACACCTAGGATTCCTCCAGGCAAATGCACATCATAGCTACGACCATATCTGTGAAGAAGTAGCTACAACAGTGCACATCTTATATTTACTATAACTTCATGGACTGAAAAAGGGGATTAGTTGAACTAGTTTCAATCCTGCTGGAATTTACTCAGTAACTGAGTACTCACTTTGACAGTGGCGATACTGCTTATAAACCCTTTCTTATTATTAAAGGTTTAAATAGATTGAAAAGACCAGTTAGCATATATATTGCTTTCTTGGTAAGTAATTCAATTAATAAATTGATAAAATTGTATGTTAATAGTGTTTTGTTTCAAAACAGTATTTCTGTGGATATTTAAAGAAGCTATTTATTTGCTGATGCATTCCTGGTGTTTGCAACCACTGACCAAATATATTGACAGTGCCTTTCTCAACTCTAATGTTGGCTCACTTCATTCTATATATTATTAACCTGCTGTTTGTTGTTACTAACAATGCTTAGCTCAACGCAGATAATATCCCTCCTTCATGCAAAACCTGAATTATCCACATGAATATATACCTAAAAAAACTCCTTTAATAGAGATGTGACAATCTAGCCTCTTATTAGAGCATCAAGACACGATCATTACTTATATCAAAGACAAGGAATCATTCTAACCTTCTCTAGTTTGAACAATAAACAATCCTTAAAGTCACTACAAATACTGTCAGAATCTGTAGTAATCTTGATGAGGCCAAACACATAACATTGTAACCCTTAAGCATTCAGATTACTCTGTTAAATGTAATGCTTATATATTTACATTATTTTGAATTACACATGCATTGTCTTGTAGCTTTGAGATCTCAATGATGTGACTCTTTACTTTAAGAATGACATTGTAGGGTAAGTCTAAGAGGCCAGATATGGCTAGTTTGAACATAAAACAGGAAGAAAATTTGGGCCAGATATCACTGGTTTAAATGTTAAAAGGTTAATTCTCCTCTGATGCATAATTAAGACCCACAATAGAGTACTATTCTTATATATGAGATAGTGCTGTTGCTCACATAAACATTCTAGATTACTTCCAGATGAAGGTCATATGAGTGACAGACAAAAATTTACCATCACACTCAACTTCTGGTCCACAGATGTATGTTCTTTCTTTTGCTATTATATTGCTCTGAAGTGGCCTTTCTGTGTTCACCTAAACCAGCCTATTGTATGCCACCTCCTCTCAGGCCTATCTGATACTTCATCTCTCCTTCCTTTATTGACCCTACAATGTCTCACCCCAGGCCCTGCCCTCACCACTTTCCCTAATCCCTTCTTTTAATGTCAACTGTCTGAAATTCCCTTCATTTTACCTTCGGACATCAAGTTACAAGTTGAGTATCAACCATATCAATCTCACCAATCTCATGCAACCTCAAGGTTATGGGCATTTCCTCCTTCCTCCTTACTAAACCATAGAAAGAAAAGGGCTACATTTTCAGTCTTCTTACAGAGTGAATTGATTAATTTTCCCAATGTTAGTAACTTATCTTAAAATTATTATTAGTGGTGGTGGGGCAGGCATTGATGGCAGCAGTGATGGTGGTACAGAAATGGCAGAACCCTGGCACTTTGTAACATCTTTGTCTATTTCTCTCAGTTCTGAGTTAAAATTCTGCATCTTTATTTTCCATTCTTCTGAGGTCAATAAAATATATACCAGGCATGTATGTACTCAGTTGTCTTAATTGACTATACCTTTCTTAAGATAGTGATAAATCATTATTGCTAGAAATAGTAGTGGTAATAATAATAGTGGTGGTGATTGTGGTATGATACTGACATCATGACACAATATTTTTGTTTTTACAATCATAATTTTTTATCATTTACCATTTCTATGTAGAAGGCAGTTCTGATCATGCACCGACAGATCAGGGTATGTATTTCAAGTGTTTGTGTTGTGTGAGGTTTTTTAGAACGGAACTAACCCTCACTCCAATCTTACTCTGTTTTTCTCTTGTTCTTCTGTTAAAAGGAGTGTGTATATGTGTGTATTTGCATACACACACAGATATATACTCTTACTCTCTCCTCTTTGCTTGATACAATTGCTTCTGATGGATGTAAAAGATACTGTGGTAGTTACTAAGAAGAGTAACTAAAACAATAAAAAAAACAAAAACTGAATTAACAGAATGTTCAAAAGAGAATAAATTATTAACATGTAGAATTAGGATTGGGAGATTTTTAATTCCTTGCATTTGTGAAACCTGTCATTTAGGCAGTATATTTTATGACATGTCTTAAGTTGTGGCTTGATGTATTTTGGATATCTTTTAGTTGTATATCTTCCTTTTGTGTACCCTTAATATATATTTTTCTCTAATTTGAATTTTATTTTATAATCTTCTCCTCAATATTTATCTTATTTTAATTTTATATAAGAATATGCATATTTTGTTGTTAAATAATTTGGCGGTTAAAACCCCTAGATACAGCATGTGGGCTTTACAACCAAAGTACCTTAATTTTGACCATAAATTTCAATGTAATCTATCTATATAAATCAATATAGATGTGGAATTATTCTCTCAGTGCTGTATATTTTTGTTTTTTAAGTGGGCAACAAAAATTGGTTTATGCTGTATTGCTGGTTTTTATCCCTAAAATTATTTTTCAAAATTGACTATGTATGCATATATTCTTATTAAGAATTAAATCATATACTAATGTGAAATGTTAATTTATTTTAATTTTATATATTTTGTTTGCAAACTAAAGAATGCCTCCATTTAGCTTGCATGCCATGTCCTGTCTTTTGTCAATCGATTTGCATGGATTGTTATGTGTCATTGACTCCAGGTCCTTATCCAGCAAGTGTTCCACCATCAAAACATCTGTCTGTATCAACCAGTGCTCTTTATTACAAACGAAGCCCTGAGTTTTCCTCTTCAGGAACCCTAAACTCAAGCAACCGACCAGAATCACTTCTTGGTAAGACACTATATGTATATAGACACCATTTTACTTCTACTTTCATATATTTGCGTCCCAAGGCAGCCATATTTGTTTTCCCTAACTATGCAGTGGTGTACAATGTGTGACAATGATATAAATCTATACTCACACATACAGAACTCATAACTTGTACACACATGTAACTGAATAAATGATATGTGTATATATAAATTTATAGACCAGCTCTGAGATGGTACTACAAAATTATTAGGACAGTGATACAAAGACAGGGTATTTACATAATGATTTCGGATAGGTTCAACAGTTTGAAGCCATTGGCTAGTTTTGTGAATGTAAGCAAGGTATTTGGAAGGTGTTGAAAAAAAGGGGCTCTTAAGAAACTATTACAATTTAGTCTGGCGAGAAGGGACAGTGTCTTTGTCTGATCAGAGATAGTAGCAGCAGACATCCATCCTGCTGTGCCTATAATTTTCATATGTTGGTTTGAATCTGTATGTGTGTTCACAGAACAGTGTGTACACAGGTTCCAATCAGTACGTGAGATGCCTGCATGTGTATGCATGTGTACACACTCATATATATAAAATACATACATAAATGTATGTATTTGTTTCATTGCGAACTTGGAACAAAAATAGTCTAAATATGTCTTTATAAATGATGAAAGCTGACTGATGATAATATAACACAGATATTAATGTGCAATTTGTCTGCCTATTTGAGATCCCTGGGCCTGAAACTCCATATAATTGTCAGAGCTTACGGGGTCGATTTTATGGCCTGAATATGACTTCACTCAACTTTAATTATCCACTTTGCACTATCTCCACTTATATTCCTATCTCTAAAATCCCATGATTGTTGTTGTTTTCTCTGATGTATACATTAAGACTGTTGTTGGTATATATTTTTTTCTCTCTCTGCTAACATGATTTCCTTCTCTCACTACCTTTCTTTCTATCCTTCTCTCTATCTAGCTAGTACCATCTCCTATTTTGTTTTATTATCTCTTTGCTATTCTTATCACTGCTTATGTATAATTTGCATGAATATGGATGTATGAGGGCAGATCACAATTACAATATTGTATTTTTTTTTAATGAAATACTGAGAAAGAAAAAAAAGCCATCTTATGGAAAAGGCTGTTTGTAATGCTTAAGAATTCCGATAATGTTGTCTACAATTCATTATATATATACATTTGTATATAATGAACTACATCAAGTTGTTGAGCCTCACAAAGATGGCAAAGGCCCAAGATAATTGGTGATTCACTGTGCTCGAGAAGATCTGTCTCAGTGAAAATGAGGTCCTGAAAGCATATTGCTTATGTCCATGCCCTCTCATCCAGGTTGTTCCTGTCAAACCATCTCCACATCACATCTTCATAACACTCATTCCTCCTATAACATTTCTTATTACAGTACTATTTTATTCTGCTGTTGTAAAATGAGGCCAAAACTGCACATATCCCCCTCCCTCTCTATCGTGCTACAAGTTCTCCCTCTACTTGGAACCACTTACCTTGTTTCCCATTCTACATTCTCAATATCATCTCTTCTTGTTTTAATTTTCACTGAACACTCTCTCCTGTCTACCACCAATAGCAACCCCCTCCCCATTTTCACTCACTTTATCCACCCTTCCATCTCTGTCACTGTATCTTTCTCTCTCCCACTTCACATCATCTCCTTATCTCTCATCTCTCTAGTGTCGTATACTATTGCTCGCCACTAGCACACCCCATATACACTGTCACTTATCACTTCCTTCTCCTTGCCCCTCCAATTGAAATTCGTCATTGACCACACTGCCACTTGTGTTCACCTTATCCCCATCTCTAATCCCCATCTCTTATCCCCATCTCTAATCCTCTGTCACTCTCCTTTCACACTCTTACAAACTTATCAAATGATAAGTTAATACATATAGAAGACCATTCCACCACCCACCACCCTAAACCCAAAGATAGATAGAAAGAGAAAAATAACCTGGTTCAATCCACCATACAACCTAGACATTTCCATTAATATAACCAGGAGCTTCCTGATGTTAGTTAAAAAGCATTTTATAAGAAGCCATAGATATAAATTCTTCAACTGATAATGTCAAGCTTACCTACTCATGTATAATATCACTTCAAACACCACATACTACATTAGTCACAAATGCATACTTATGCAGCTCCCACTCTACACCTCAAGCTGTAAGTGCTGAAATTCTACCAACTGCCCATTTAAAGGAACCTGCCTCTCAAAGGTTGTCTCATCTGATGGCATCACAGAGGCTACACAGGCATGCCAGCCAATGACTTTAAGAGAAGATATCACAACACATGAACTCTTTTAGGTGTAGGGATATGAAAAACCCCCACTTCTCTGTCCCACTTTATTTGGAGACTCTGATACTATTGAAATGACTTCCTCAAAATGAAATATAGTATCCTTGAAAGGGCTCCTCCTTACTCACCAACTTGTAATTGCCATCTCCACCTCCATGAAAAGCGGCACATGCTCTACCAGCCTCCATCAGTAAAAAGAATGAACTGTTGTATTACTGCCACCAGAGGTATATATACCCTTTTAATGAACTTCAGACCATTGACACCTTATAACCCAACTATACTACACAAGGGTAGGGTATATAATCCCTGCTGCCCATCTAGACTACAGCCTACTCATGTTGGTCACATACCCTCAGTTGTAACCTAACACCATCAAACGGTTAGTCCTATGTGTTGTCTGCTGTCATCAATGTGTTCAAACTCCAGAAAAGGATGACTAAGCATTACTCCAATACAAGGAAGTAATATTGCTTTGATAGTTTTACAACCATGTGACCACAGCTGACCAATAGAAGCTTAAACACCTAGAAGCTGAGAGTAGAGCTTGGCACAGTCCCCTGGCATGCCAGCTCCTGTCAAACTGTTCAATCCATGCCAGCATGTAAAACAGACATTAAATGATGATGATGAAGTCACCTCAAATTTCTTTGAAAGTCTCTACATGATCTTCAAATATCTGACATGGTGGACATGTCCTACAAGCTCACAAAAGTAGAGTGGAGCTCATTTCAGTTGTTATTAGATACATGCAACTCCAACCAAATGTACTACTTTCTTTCATTTATTCAACAACTCATGTGTATGTATGTGTGTGTGTATTAATATTTGTTTTTATGTGAAGTTATATATAAGAACAGTTTAACATTAAACTGAAGGTCTACTCTACTTTCAGTAGAGTACATAATTATTAAACTTTTACAAGGAAAATGTTGACACTGACTTTGGAGTATTACCTTGCCTTTGTCGAATGGTGACACTTGTTTCATGACGGAAACTTTGAAGTCAACTTTTCCTTGCAAAAGTTTAGTGTGTGTGCACAGAATGATGGGGGGGGGGGCTAAAGTATGATAAATGGACAGAAACGGTTATGTTCATGTAGAAGGGATGCATGGCTACCCCAGGTGAAAAGGAATAAAGGATGATGAAGGAGCAGTGTCAGGGCATACTCTCAAAATCCAAGAAGGTGGATAAACAGAGAATAGGGACTGAGAATTGAGGATGGCTGGTGTGGGGTAGGTTCAGAAGAGTGTGAAAGGTAAGTGACAGATGGTAGAAATACAGTGAATGGTGAACATGAATGGAAGCATGGACAATGGTGAATCCCAGTTTGGAGGAATGTAAGGAAAATAAGAGTGGGTCATGGAGGAGGAGGTGATAGGTGGTAATACATAAAATGTTTGGGGTTGGAGAGCTTAGATAAGAAATAGGGAGATGTTATGTAGTGTTGGGCAAGATGCACAGTGACAGAGACAGGTCTGAGGCATGTTAGGGTAGATATTGTAGTGAGTGATGACAAAGAGTGAGAGCAATGACAGATACCTCCATACACTTTCCCTAGTCTCTCTTAGCTCCCACCCCCTCCATGGAACAGCATTCCTCTCTAGTTTCTCTCTGACTATTTTTCTCTCCCTATAATCTCTGTCTCTCTCTTTTGATGCAGGACTAATGTCCAAAACATGCTTTCTGTTTCCATTAAAGCAGTAAGCTAATACTCTACTTGTCAAACTTTGCTCTTCCTCTGTTTTCCGTTTTATTGTTCTTAGTATTTACACTGTAAATATACAGGGTGTGTCAGTTATTTGGGAAGAAAATTTTAATTAAAGGAAAATAAAAATATTTATTAGAAAAACTAATATATTTTTATAGAATTTGGTACACATATTCGTCCATGCACATAGTGAAAGGCTATTCAATAAAACCACCATCAGTCTCAATACAGTGTCTGAAACTGATCAACTGATCTTTATTCATGTTGGTTATACCATCGCCAATAGCAGACATCAGTAAGTCTTTGGTATTGTGGGTATGTTTGTTGATCTCCCTCTCAATGACACCTTAGTCCAGGGGGTTTAGATCAGGATAGATAGGAGGCCAAATGTTAGGGATAACATGATCATGAAACTTCTTGGCCATCCACTCCTGGGTCATGCAGGCTGGTTGAGAAGGAGTAGAGTCTTGCTGGAACATGTGCAGTGTCCCTCTTCAATCATCGCCATTGCCTCAATATAGGCTGCCACATTGACCCTAAGACCTTACTGGAAAAAGTGAAGAGGCATGACATGGCCCTCATTGCTCATGATCCCCAAAACCATCAGATATGATGGGAACTTCAAAGGGGCTGGCACAGAGCCATCATTCCTCCTGTTCACTTTTTGATCTTGGACAAACTTCTCAGAACATTTTGGACTCCTTGGGTGCTTGAGTTTGTTCAGCAAGCACTTCAACCGGATGACACCGGTTCCCCTGGGTCTTATTGGACATGAACTGCCCTCTTCTCATAACATAGTATCTCTACTTGATGTCTTTGGGCACCACACATCTAATCATTGACTTTAACACATGGAGATGATTGGCAATAGCCCTCATTGACTCACCGATATTCTCATTGATGATACCCTGGACATACTGGAAAATCTTGACAAAGTCTGACCATTGAGAATATTTTTTCCCTTTTGGCCATGGAAGACACATTCCCATCGGAGGCCAGTAGCTCTTTTCTGATTTTGAACACAGAGGACCGAGCAACATTTAAGAAGGTTTCTGTTTCAGAATCATTATGTTGTTGGCTAAAGCAATGAGAACAGCATGCCTTTTCATCATCTGTGTTAAATTCAAATCTTCCATGTTGGGGATGAGAAAAGGAGGATATTTATAGTTAAGATGTGGCCAGTTATAGATCTTCTAAGTTTTGTTCTCAAATAGCTGACACACTTTGTGTGTGTGTACATATATATATATATAAATGTGTGTGTGTGTGTATATATATATATATATGTGTGTGTATATATATAAATATGTGTGTGTTTGTATATATATATACACACACACACACACACATATATACGTGCATGTATATGTATGTACATAATTAACACGACCTGCGAGATGTCACATCCAGCCTCCCCGAAGAAAATATGTATGTTGCTCCCCACCCCCATCCCTCGCACCCACATATATATATATATAGATATATGTTTTTTTTTGTTTTTTTTGTTTTTTTTACTTGTGCAAATCATAAGACTGCGGCCATGCTGGGGCACCGCTTCGAATTTTTAGTCGAATGAATCGACCCCAGTACTTTTTTTTTTGTTCAAGCATGGTACTTGTTCTATAGATCGCTTTTGCCGAACCGCTAGCTTATGGGAACGTAAGCTCACCAACACCGGTTGTCAATTCTAGTCTTGGGATCTACTTCAGGACTTCCTCAGTGTTCGTTGGGTGTATATGAAAATGAATAAGACAGAAGATGGATTATGAGAGACTTTATTACTGCACACAACGGTCGTTTCGACCCACCATGCATCGGTTCCTCTCTGCTGCCCCGCTGTGCATCTGGTAGCATCGCATCAACTTATGCATTTGGGGTCTCCTCGGGTGAAGCTGTCGAAAACTTGCCATGGGTTAAATATCGCTGTTTTTCTGTCGGTGTTGCTGCGGACGGTAAATATATATATA
>JAOPUL010003462.1:11840071-11860061 GCA_027564515.1 Octopus rubescens | reverse complement strand
ACAATGCATATATATATATATATATATATATATATATATATGTGTGGGTGTGTGTGTATGGTCCAAAAATAATAATAAAAGAAACAAAGACGAGGTGAATGAACAACAAACGAGGTGTATTAGTTTTATGCTCAGGAAAAATGGAAGAAGTCTTTAATGTTCCAAGCTTATGCTCTTCCACAGAAGGGGTAGATGAGGAGAGAAAAAAAAATGTCAGAATTAAACAGTCAAGGCATGCTGAAAGATATAATATATTTGTTTTTATACCTGTTTTTCCATGCCAGCATGGGTTAGACAATGAGGCATTGTTTTACAGCTAGATGTCCTTCTTGTCACTAACCCATACTTGTTTTACAAGTAAAGGGATGATGTATTGCATATGTCTTCAAAAGTGCAGAGTCAGTAGATAATTTGTTGACAGGGAAGTGACAGTGCATCACTACATGTTACTCACCAATTTTTGAAGAACTACAAATGTTAGCAATTGCACAGTCACATGTGCATATAACACATGTATATGCATGTGTGTGTGTGTGTGTGTGTGTGTGTGTGTGTACACAATAGCATGTGTTCAGTTCCCATCTGCCAAATTCACTCAGAAGGCATTGGTTGACCTGAGGCTATAGTTGAAAATACTTGCCCAAAGTGCTATGCTGTGGGACTGAACCACACAGACACACACACATCATCATCATCATCATCAATATACATACATAGATAAAGAGAAATGTCTGTGTATGACTAAGTTACTTTGCAGCAAAATATTAATAGCTGCTGTTTTTTTTTGTTTTGTTTTTTATCCCGTTCACCACTTACATGATGTACTGGCACATATACAGAAGCATGCTGTTTGTCTGAATAACTGTCCAGTTATGCTCTCTATTGCTTATAATCGATACTTCCATTACTTGAAGGCAGTGGCATGATCTTTAGATTCTTTCCTGTATCTCTATTACTCTTTTCTGTCCATTTGCAATGTTTGCCTTTTTCTGTTGCCTGTAGAGTGTTGTAGATCTCACAAGTCAGAAAGTCTCTCTTGTTCAATGCTATGCCACGCTTGTTGATGGGACAGTTGTCATTGTGAAGGCAAGCACAAATGCACTGATTGTATTTTTTAGTTACCATCAAAGCATGTAAACATTGGAATCTCAACAATTTTTTTAAAAACTTTTATTGAACTGTCACTCCATTGAAAATTCTCTTAAAACAAAACCCTTGATGCATATTGTTAACATTTTTGGTGTCTATTAACATTACCATTTTACTTGTTATTCATAAATAAAGAATAGATATCAAACTCCCATCTATTCTATTTTATTTATTTCAGTTTTTGCTTTGGTAATTATTACATAAAAACATTGGTGAAAATATTTACATTTTGTGTTTGTGTGTTAAGATCTCATGAAATGTTTGTATATGTATTGTTTTCAAAACTAATCAAGTTGGAATCCGTATTCAGCATTCACATGTTTCATGTTCTACATTTTTCTAGCATGAGTTGATTTCATGTCTACTATGTTTGTTGTTGTCTTTTCCAGCCTGTTGTGGTTACCAACACAGTAATTCACATTTTTATATATTGATATTGATATTTGTCATGACATGATGTAATACGATGTTTTACTTACCATAAAAATTAATGCATCATTTTTTTTTATGTATGTGTCTATGTTTTGGAGTTATATTTTGGGATTCTCAGCAAATCAATTTGGCCAGATAAATTTATCGAAGATTACTGCTGTGTATGTAGATATAGGAAAGATAACCCCTGAGTATTGGTTTGTTTATATAAGATAGGTAATACTAAGGCATTGGTTTGTACATAGAAAAGCAATGTAAAAACAAATCAGAGTATTTTTTTTTGTACAAGTGAAATAACATCAATAGTTTGAATGTACAATATATTCTTAGAAATTGATCAAAGAGGATTTAAGGGAAGAATGTCCAAAACTAAGGCTGGAGATAGCTGTGAGCAGATATCAGACATATTCAATGGAGATTTGCACATAGGTAGCAATTTTGTAAGAAATGATTGAGAAAAGAGATAGATGGAGCATGATTGCTTTTCATATCTGTCTTAACCATTTTAGTGTTGAAAACTTGCTGAACTAATGAAATATTGTATAAACGTGTTTTAATGTTAGCACAATAGAGGAAGAATATAGATTATGTGTGTCTTTTGGATTTTGTTTACATGACCAGGTTCATCTACAGGTAAGTTAAATATTGTATGAAATAACCACAGCTGTAGACTACCTACACAGATATACAAAACTATTAAGCATGTATAGCTCATGGTTAAAATTTCTTCCATCACACTTAGATAAGATCTTCAACTAAATGTTCCATTGCTGACAAACTTCTAAATACAGCAACTATATTCCTGAACACTAATCCAAGAACTTAAATCATTCACTCCTATCTTAACCAGGCAGACTCAAACATGCATACAAAAATAAAATAATTGCAGTATAAATTGTTTCTTTAGAATCAAATACTGTTGGATATCAACCACTTTTGCTAAATGGTTTTCTCCCTCAGAGTGAAGGGGCACATTGTATGATGCCTGTGTTCAAACTGCAATGCTGCATGGTCGGGAGATGTAGGTATTGGGTGCAGAAGAAGACTCGCAAAAGCTAGAAAGAAATGAAACAAGCATACTCTAATGCATGTGTAAAATGTACATAAATGCTAGAATATAAATAAGTTGAGAGGAAACAACCATATTAGGGGAATTGGTTATAGTGTGCAAGAGAGAAGGTTGCTTTGGTATATAGGCATGTGATGCGGATGATGGCTGTATTAGGAAGTGCTGTGCATTCCAAGTTAGTGGAACCCATGAAAGAGAGAGAGTCTAATGAAAATCTGGAACAAAGTAGTGAAGGTTGAATTGAGGTTGCTGCATCTCACAGAGATGGCAAAGGATGGTATTGATTGGCAATACGTAGTACTGCAGAAGACACAGCCACTCAGAGCAAAACAAATTGAATTGAGGATAGTGACATGTTTTTATGTATGTGTGAGTATACATGTATATGTATGTGTGTATGTGTTTATATTTATATCCTACCAAGGCTACATTTGCGGCTACCCTTCACACCCTTGACCTCCCTCTTATCTACTTGTTGCTTACTTCCCTCCTTCACTCATCTCTGTCACTCATATCCCTCCATCTTCCTACTACTACTACCATCCTCATCACTCTGCCTTGCTCACCCTTCACAAGGTCATCTCTGTCAGACCATCTGTATCCATTACACTCTAGCTTCACCCTTTCTCTACTGTCAACCATCACTCTCTCCTTTGGGCTACTTTTGTCCAAAACCTTTTCTTGCCATTATCCCATCACCTACTCTTCCTTTTGCCCATCTCTTTCTTCTTCTTCTTCTTCTTCTTCCTCTCTCTCTCTTTCTCTCTCTCTCTCCCCCCCCCTAGCCGCCACAGCACCTGAGTGAAAGTACAAGGTACCTTGCCTCCTATGCTGAGGTCATGGCAGAGAGCCACTCCTTGCTCAAGCTCTGGAGTGAATAATGACAATGCCTATTTTTGCTATCATTAACAGAGATACTGACTGCTATGCAACAATCCCATGCCAAAATAATATATAAATATGAAACTAGACTTGGTTGTTACTCTCAAATATTACAATTGCTTAGTTCTATATCAGGAGTGTAATCTTAACTGTCAAGGCTCATGAACAACATCAGTAACTATAAAAATAAGTTGTTACAGAGATTGATTATCAGTGTAATCAAAGTAATCAGCTATCATTCCATTCTACTTCGTATTTTTAGTTATTTTACTTCTTGTGACTTATGAAAATGCAGTTAGCTCAACAGAGGGGATAGAGCAGCATGAAAACATCTGGAAGGTGGTTGTATGACAAGCATACAATGAAATAAACATTAGATTAATAGTGAGGATGGTGATGATTCATTAAAACTCTGGGAAGGGGCACTTAGCTTGAAGCTAATATCTTAATCTCACTGAAAATGCTCTTGACCCAAACCTTTGGGCATCAGTCAGTAGAAAGAGGATGTTAGTAGTACTCAGAGCTGTGGATTATTGAATGTCATGAAATGATATTAAAAAGGTAAATGATTCTATGCATAATCTAATTAGCCGGTCCCCATCTTCTTTCTAGATGATATTTTGAGGGAGACTTGGTTGAAAACAATATCACAGTTACCACAGTGTAGACTGCTCAATAGAACATTTTGGTAACAGTTGTATTGTCAACATTAAAACAATAATGATGATAGTAATCTACATAATTATTCTTCTAATTTGTGATAAAACTAATCAGATTAGGATTGTTTGCTATTCAATTGAAATTTGTTTTTGCATCTTTCATTAAATCTGTTGATTTTTATTATAAATGTAAAGGCTTAACATATCTAATTCATTTCTCTTGTTTTAACTTCAAATTTTTTGGGGGGTTGACATTTCCTCTTTAGTCTAGTCTCTTTGAGGAGCAATAAAATTGAATCCAATATGCGCAGCAGAATAGACAGCAAAGCAGGTTGTGTTTCAGCATGTCTTTAACCTTCAATATTGAAATAAAATTTTACTAAGAAAGTAAAAATAAAATACAAATATTGCTCCAGCATGGCTTTAGTTGTGATTGTTTAAATAAATTAATGAACTTCCAAGAAATGGCATATCACAGTGTTCCAGTATAACCTCTGCTGGTTGGTTGGGAAAATAATAGTAAACTATATATTTTATGTGTGTGTGTGTGTGTGTGTGTGTGTGCACGCATGCATCTTTTATGGTTGGTTTTGGGGTTTCAGGATAAGTTTAAGTAATGCTCGTTACATATTCTATTTGATTTGGAATGAAACAAAACAAATCTCTGCCTTTATTATTATTATTATTTTTTTTATACTATATTTAGATAAACTTCGGAATCGATCTTCTACAATTGACTCTGCAAAATCTGACAAGTCTGTTAGCTCAACCACATCTACTCAGTCTAAAAGTAGTAGGAAGGCCATTTTCGAACGATTGTCTACACCCAAGAAAGCTACAGACACACCTCCCAAAGTAAGTACACATAATATTTTGCTTTCTACATTATTTTCAAAGCATTCTGATTTATTATAGACTTGTGTCAAACATGAGCTTCAGTGTCGAAGACATCCCAATCTTGAAGGGACACCCCAATATTGAATAGAAAATTATTATTTAAACAAAAAAAAACAAAAAAAGAAGGTTTCAGCATTTGCACAAATGTCTGTCCTCTCAAATGCATGGTAAACGTTTGAGATTTATTTTAGGAAAAGAATAGTGTCCTCAATGCCAGGAAATACAGTAATTAAAACAGTGTTCATGTTTGGGGAACCTGAATCTATTACTCACATATGATGGATAATGTGTTGCTGAATGTGATTAAATAAAAGTAATAATATTAAATATAGAGAATTAAGAATTCATTAACACAAGTTTTAATTTAAGAACTGATGTATTTACTTGTCATTTATTAGTTATATTACAAGGAAAAATACATGTAGTTCTGAATATTTTGAGGGGTAATTTCAGCAAAGCTTGATATAAACAGTATTGATAAACACAGCCCATGAGTTATATGTGAGTCAAATACTGAATGAAGAATGCGCTATATGAAGTGTGTGTGTGTGGGGGGTAACTTATGATCGGGTGTGACTTATATGGTGGTATATCAAATAGTCAAAACTTCAACAGCTGAACCAATGTTTTACATTTATGTGTGGTTTGTTAGTTCTTCCTCATTAGTGACCATCTAAACCAGAGGATCTCAAAACCATTTTTGGCATTTTTGCTCACTATCACAGAATATATTTCCATCACCCATCTGTATAGAATATATTCAAAAGTATGTCAAAATTTGTTAACTCTTATAAAGTAATGAAGGTATTTTTTCTGTATTGATTTGTTAATTGGATATTACATTCTGCACATTAGTTTCATACTTGGTGTTTAGTTTGTTGTTTTAATTCACTTTTATTATTGTACTTCTGTTGTATTTAGTTTCATTTAATAAAGATCAATGAGAGGCATTTCAGATAATTTGTTCACTATATATGTGTCAGAGTTTCTTTGATGATAAATGAACAAGTGCCCTCTCTTTCATCTAAATTTCTCTATAAAACATTATTATAACATATGGATAATGTATCTTATAATTTCTGCTGTTAATTTTTTATTTTATGATTCAGAATTTGGCAAAAAAAAAAACAAAAAAAAAAAACAGCCTCACAAATTGGCTATTTTATGTTATCTTTCATTTTTTAACAAATTAACTAAAACACATTTTTCTACCTCGTAAATTGGCCCTTAAAAACTATTAAACATTAATGTATCATATAATTTGTTGTTGCCTTTCATCTTCTGACTAACAGTGATGAGATTTAGAAATGTAAAAGTAGATTCCTATACCAAAATAATATAATAAATATGCGAAGCTGTCATGTTACAAGATTCTTTAAACATCTGTGATTGGTGTAACAAAACTAATACAGAAACATTGGGTTTCAAATCAGTCACTTTACTAACAAAAGTAATTTTAAGTGCTTCCATAACTTGGGTAAACATTCAGTATACTCTGATGATGCCACAAGCTTTGCTTGCCATAAAGCTGATATCACATTGTGGCATCATTGTTATTTAGTAACACTAATATTTCTTCTTGCACATCGTCTTTGAATTAGTCACTTTGTCTTTATACACGTTGCTATACCAAAGTAAAACAAACTGTAATATAATGTCTTGGAATCACTGTACTATGTCACCATGCAGTGATTGCAAATACTCACATTAAGTATATCCTCAACAACCAATTCGTCTTTCAAACTATCAAGTCATTGAAACTAGTGGAGTTGATTGAGGTCTGGAAATATTCATCTGATATGCCATTTTGCCAATTTAGAAATGAAAGCAGTGATGAACACTTTACAGTCATCATCATTTAACATCTCTTTTTCCATGCTGGCATGGGTTGGGTGGTTTGACAAGAACAGACAAGCCAGAGGGCTCCAATAGGTTCTATGTCTGCTTTGGCATGGTTTCTACAGTTTAGTACCCTTCCTAAAGCCAACCACATAACAGAGTATACTAGGTGCTTTTTACACGGCACCAACACCGGTGATGTCGCCAAGTATTCACAAGATAAGACTCCTCAACTTAGTTAGGTATAGACTGGTGAAAGAAATTATAATAGGAGAGGATCAGGTTTCTTGCTGAAGAAGTGAATACATGGCTTGCCCACCTGGAAAGTGGGAAAGAGAGAGAAAGAAAGAGATGTGAGGTCTAGGTACAACGTGAATAAGACAGAATAGGAAGTGCACTGAGTGAAAATAGTGTAACAGATGATTAGAGATAGGGAATTAGTTGGACGCAGAGGATATCAGCTCAGTGTAGTGGGAAGTGAAGGAAATAGAAGACGAGTTGTGAGGGACGGCTTGACAGAGCCTCAATTCCGCTGAGATGGACGGATCTTCTCAAGCACAGCATAACGTCATTCATCTCAATACCCAGTCATCTCTTCTGAGAGGTTCAACATTTTGAGGTCTGTCTTCATCGCTTTGTCCCACATCTTTCTAGGTCTACCTCTTCCACATGTTGCTTCCACATTTAGCGATTGGCACATTATACTGCTGTCTTCATCCCTCTGCATCACATGACCATACAAGCGTAATCTTCTCTCCTGCACACCACATCTGATGCCTCTTATGCCCAATTTTTTCTCTAAGGACGTCCTTTGTCATACATGCACACTGACATTAGACATCCATTGGTGCATACAAATGTTTTTTGTTTTCTTTGTTTTAATGTAACAAGATCATTAAGTTTTGGGGAATATGTCACTAAGGAAAAAGCTGTCACATTTTACAGCTATTAGAAGATTTTGAAAAATTTTATAATTGTATCAGTCAGTTTGAGAAAGCAAAAATCAGTTACCTTTTGACAGCCATTATAGTACAGTACAGTAGAAAACCTCACATAATCATCATCATCATCAAGGCTCAGTTGACAGAAAATTCAGTCAGACAAAAAATCTGATTTAATTTTCTTTCACCATCTTGTTAACTAACTGCAATACATCACTGAGCCTGCCATTAATATTTTTTGTGACTCAAGTAAGCAAGAAGATCAAGCAAAGACGGCTGCGACTATCTGATCACTGCGTGCACCACCTTGAGCTGCAAACATTCAAATTAATCTTGTGGAACCCACTTCATGGTGATGTAAGAAGAGGAAAACATTGTCACACATCAACAACTTGATCACAGACACTGGCCTGGAATGTATCCAGTACCTCAAGGCGGTGATGTTGGACCGAGAAGTGTTGCGAGTGGACTTTGTTGTTGCGGCCATAACAATAATAATAATAATAATCTTTTCAGACACCATTAGTTGGAATAACCTCTATATTAACAAGTTGAAATACTGTTTCTTGCCAAATGGTAATTGCCTTTTGAAATACCAAAGTCAATGTTTTCTACATTTTGAATGAGGCCCCAAGTCACATGAAATATGACAAAGATTTGTCCTTGTCAGCATGCTTAGAATGTTAATGATATTTTATGCATGAAGATTTCATGACTTAGTTGATTAAAGTCTTGTTATACAAATAACCGACTGTTCTGAAGAGAAGTAATAAACACATAAGATAAATAATCAATGTTGTTAAAAGCATTAGGGTATCTAAAGTCATATAATAAGCAATGAAAATAACTGAAAATATCACGTATATTTTATAATTGTCCATGCATTCAACAGCTAATTGAGCTATCAATAATTAATTAGTGTATTAATTTATCTATAAACTAGCGTTCTAGTAGTTCCATAGGGTTAAGTCCCCAGATTTAAGTGTGCTGAAACCATACTGATTCTGGTCTCCATTACTGAGGAGAGGCATTCCATGTCGAATTGTTCTTTTCTGTTAATTGTTTTTCCATGTCATCTTTGTTTTGACTGTATTCATTGCTAGTGTAAACTGTTGTGTTTATCACTCATCTGTACATGTCTTTCCTCTCTCTCTCTGTCCACGGTATCTTTTCTACCATGTTATCTCTTTTTTCCCTTCCACTCATTTTGGTTTTTTTTTGCTACCTGCTCTCACTGTACCTAATTCTCTTTATTTTATTTTCTCTGAACCCCATCTTGCCTCTTCTTCACCTGCCTTTTCTCATGCTGAACATTGTTATTATAGCAGTTCATAAGTTATATTCCCATCTCCTTATTCACCTTGTTCTTTCTCCCCCTGCCCCTATCTCTCTCCTACACTTTCTCTTTTCTAACTTCTATGCCAATGAAAGTTCCTCTATTCCTCTATTCGCATTAATTTACTCTCTGATTGTTTTATTTGTCAGATTGAAAGACAGCACTTATCTTCTTTTTTTTTTTCATTGAGTTGTATTATATATATCTTTTTTAATTTTCTTTATCATTCATTATGTTCTAAGTATTTTTCTTTGTAATGTCCACCACCTCAGTGATGATTGCCATCACTGGTGCATCCTGAGGAGTAGTTCCAGGGGGTTAAGTTACTAAAACTGCTTCTTCAGAGTTTTTCAGATGTCGGCTACTTACATTAATTACTGGCTTTCACAGGTGGGTGAGGGACTTCAGTCTTCATTCTCTGACCTTTGAGCTTCATAAGCTTCTTAATCTGGCATGTCTTCACTTTCTCAAATTCTTTCTTGTACGACTTTTCTACATCCTGTTGGATACTCTTTTTATCATCATCTCTGGTTATTTTCTCAAGTAATGGAGATAACCTTCTCTGATTTCGTTATTTAGTTGTTAACAACAATACATGATGAGGACACATATCCGTTAAATATGGACATTGTCATTTACTCCAATAAATAAAAGTAAAGTTCCTCCTTAAACACTAACATGTGTTTAGTGGATTTGCCTGTTTGCTAAGTTATCACCTAGGAACCAT
The DNA here is from genome assembly GCA_027564515.1 of Octopus rubescens. Lineage (NCBI taxonomy): Eukaryota > Metazoa > Mollusca > Cephalopoda > Octopoda > Octopodidae > Octopus > Octopus rubescens. The sequence continues at coordinate 11,850,130 of JAOPUL010003462.1, read as the reverse complement.
CCCATGGGCGGAAGCACCAAGGCATCTTCCCAAAACCATGGTCAAGAACTTGATAGGGGACAGTGATGCTGCAACAGCTGATGGATAATAGGATATTGATGATGGACTGGGATATGGTGCATCTGTCATCCTGCTTAACTCAAGTGCAACTTATTAATGATGTATTTGAGCTAGTAGTTTAGGACCATAGCCACTCAATCATTTTGTTCTACATTTCTGTTAGAAGTCTGTGGTATATCCATATCTTTCATAGCTTTGGGTTACAAACTATTTTTTCCATTGAAAATTCAAGAGAAGGCATGGCAAATTTGAGCAGGGATGGGCACTGAGTGAAAGCTAGACAGCGACTGATGCTCTCTCGCTGATACTCTCAGCTTGTCGCCAACTGTTGCCTTAGAAAAGAAAAAGGGCCAAAATCTGAAATCACTTTTTAAAATATCCATACTAAAAATGTTATACAGGTTTAGAAAATCCTATACCATGCACCAAAATTTCAAAATGCCCACCATTTTCTCTATATTTCTTCGCCAGCCATGCATGGGTAGTATTTTCTAGATTGAGAAACCCTGCACTATAGTTTCAACAAGAGTGTCTCTACATGGCTGTTCGACCTCCTAGAAATGACAACCCTTTAGCATTTAAACCGGCCATATCCGGCCCATATATTCTGCCTGTTTTATGTTGAAACTGGCCATAACTGGCCTCTCACACCTATTCTACAATGTCATTCTAAAATTATACAATCACATCATCAAAATTTTAAAGCTATGAGATAATGTATGATTAATTCAAAACAAAGGGAATAAATAAGCATTACATTTGATAGAGTACTCTGAATGCTAATGGGTTAAGTCACATCCTTAGATATTTTAGAAAGGACACATTGGATAATGAGGTCCTCAGTTCCCTTCACACAGAAAAAAGATAGGATGGTCATAACTGGAATGTCTTTGATCATAGCTCTCTGCTCAATCAGGGCTGATCCGGAGCTAAACTACTCTAACGACTACTGTCTTAATGTAATAACTTTTATGTAATAACTAATTGTTTTTTTTAGCATAGAATGTTGTGAAAGCTTTGGTGGGAGATTGTTTTGTGTGGAGTATCTTTTTCTGAATTTCTTTTCATTTGGATTATATAACATTAACACAAAAGTAGCTTATAAGATTAGCATAAACTAGTCAAAACTAATCCTGTTGGCTGGTGTTTCTCTATATTTATCTCTATTCATTTGTGTTGAGATTAATTGATGTCACCTATTAAGAACAACAACAAAATGTGCTGTTTTCAAATTTAAAATTAGAAAAGGGAAAATTATGAAAAGCAGCTGGTTAAAGTTCTTTTCTTTTCTTTTCTTTTACCACTTTTCTACTTTCTGTCAGTAAAGTGAGCTGTTTGTGAAGCGAGGTGCATAAATTTGGTCATGGGGCAATAGTGATGATGCTGATGATGACTGAAGGTAATAGTTATAGTAGGGGTGGGGGTTTTGTTGATGCTTAGACCCAGTATAAACCTGGCATCAAGGAGAGCTTTAATATGAGGGTAGGCTGAACAGTTCCTAAGCTGACTATGAAGTAGTGATGCTACAGCTGTGAAATCTTGCATGGAGTAATTTCAACTCTCCTTATTAATAACTGCTTTGTTTCTTTCCGGGGGGGGGGGGACACTGAAATCTGCCTGTACAAAGAAGACTTCAAAAGTAACTAGTAGCGACTTCTCTTGAAAATCGACAAAATTTGGCTTCAGAAAAAGGGTTTAGCTCCTAAAGACATTCATGCTGACATGGTTGCTACATTAGGGGATAATGCTCCAGCTTTATTAACAGTGCAAAAGTCAGCAGCTGAATTTAGGAGGGGAAGGGAAAGTCTTGAAAATGACCCATGGTCTGGACATCCTGCAACTGCCACCACCAAGGAAAACATTGATTGCGTTCACCACATGGTGATGGATGAAAGGCGATTGACTATAAATCAAATAGCCAATGCTATTAGCATATTCTGTGAGATACTTGAGAATATTCTGCACTATGAACTTGGCATGATGAAGGTTTCTCAGTAGGTACCATGTCTTCTGACATCAATCAAAAGCGCACCAGGCTGATCACATCACATGAAAATCTGAGATTGCAACACTGCAATGCAACACTGATGGAAGAAGTGTATGGACTGCAAGGGGGGAATATGTTGAAAAATATGCCTCATTTGGTCACATTCCATGAGAGTATCTTAGTCTGCCTATGAACTTTTCAGCTGACACTTGTAAACATCATTCCAGTGTATCTAAGACAAAATTATCTAACGTGTACTTCTTAAAGATGGTAAAGTGTAATATGAAAGAGTTTTGGCTGCTATTTCTTGTAGGCTGGCTGATTGCACAGAAGGCTCAAAGAGTTGTAGATTGTGAGGATGACAATAGTGGTGAAATTGGTTCTGATTGGGTTGTAGTCAGTTACATCTAATATACTCTTACGTAAATTACACAATCCTTCATTCATCATGCAACTTAGATATCTCTTGCAAGACATGTATTACTTTTGTGTCTTTGAAAACATCCTCCTAAGGAAGCATAACAACCTAGTTTCATTCAACAATATTGAAGCGCAGTCTCTACAGATATTATGTAAACGCATATACAACATCACACCTTGCTCACTGTTGAATAACAATCAATTAAAAAATCTTCACAAAATTTACAAATTTAGGCTTGACGACAGTCTTAGGTGACATTTCACTCATTAATAATGTGCCCATAATTGCATCTCAAAGACTGAAATTCTTTTTCAGTTCTAAACAATTTTTGACTTTCTTTTGATTAGATGGAAGTGTGAAACTCGGAATTACAATTCAGAAAACCTCAGCTGCTAATATATTATATATTCTCTTTTTGTCTCCACGCTCGCCCCCTCTCCACAGATAAAAAATATTGTAGGCTGGAGTTTTCATACTGTCTGGTCATGTAGTACATGTGTGAGCACAGGCACACACAACACTAGGATACCCATATTGTAAAAAATGACAACAGTTTTATTAATGACAGAAAATGGTACATTCATTCAAAACAATTGATAAATTTCTTGTGTAAAGACTTTGCACGTTTTATTTAACAGAAAAATATATTAATAATTTGTAAATATTATACTGCTTTTTACATTTTGATCAAAATAGTTGCTACTCCAGTTACTGTAAATATAATTATTTCCACTTTCTTTCACCAACATTTAACATTTATGACTACTGCCCACTCCCTCTTCATCTGTCACTTCAGTCATCCTGTATGAAGTGGACAACAAAGAAAAACACATTTGTGGTTTAATATGATATATGTGTATGTTAGTGTCATCGTCATCATCATCATTTAGCATTCATTTTCCATGCTGGCATGGGTTAGATGATTTGACTGGAGACTGGTAAGCCAGAAAGTTGCACCAGACTCCACACAGTTTTGACTTGGTTTCTATGGCTGGATGCAGTTCCTAACACCAACCACTCCAGAGAGTGTACCGGGTGCCTTTAACGTATCACTGGCATGGGTGTTTTTAACATGTGGAATAAACAGGCAATAGGCTGAATTACACCGGAAATCAGTATAAAGCAAATGCATTATATTCATGAAAATATACATGCATATACACACAGTACTGTTAAAAGGTGGGTTGTCAAAGTTAATACAGCAGATACTGAAAAAGTGTCATAAGAATGAGATATATAAATAGAAAATAAAGCTGTTTAGATGCCTAGCACAAATATATTTTTTTAAGTGGAGCAAAACTCAGCCTGTGATTATTCACTGACTATATATATGTTGGAAGAATTGGTTACATGTTTTTTGTATTCACCTTTTTTTTTTTCAGATGATTGCTTAGTTGTTTATAACATCTAGAATATTTATTATCTTAAGAAACATGGTGTTCCAAGTCTGTTTGCAAATTGATAATACAATTAATTAACTGATATGCCAGCAACCTTTTTATTCTGAATTAGTATTTTTTTTATCACTTGCTCGAGTAGAAAGGGGAAGCCTATGGCCTTTTACAGGACCTTCGAGATTGGTGGGGAGGAGGAAGAAACCTGTGTTGAAACTAAAGACCTAGTCCAAAGGCTTGCAAAAAAGTGGACTTTGATAAAGACACCTAAGGTGTTAAATCAGGTGGCAGATTGTCTACCACCCAAGTTAACCATGTCAGGGTTTGAAGTAAGAATGCATGAAACCAGAAGAAAAACCCCAGGCATCTCCTGCATTCTGACAATTCTGCTAGTTCAATGTCCTAGTTTATGATTTTATTTATCAACTTTGGAAAGATGAAGGGCAAATTGATTTCAGTGGGATTTGAACTCAGATTGCAAGGAGCTAGAATAAATACTATAAATGACTTCATTGGATGTGCTTATGATGTTGGCAATTCACTGCCTGCATCATACTGTCTCTGGATGTTTTCATTGATATATATACTTTAAGATGATATAGAGCTGTGGGAGTGGATTTCTGCTTCTTTATGTTGTTTGAGGCCAGAGAAGTCCAACTTGGTTGCCATTCACCAGTATTATCACCATGTGTAGTGATAAAACCAAGATGATTTTTTTCAAGATCTTATGATCCTGTGTTCTAAAGTTTGTTCAGATTCAGTTTTTCAAATAACTTCAGTTGCTTGAGTCTGCAAGAATGGTGTAATACTGGAGGTTTCATAATGTATATATGATAGTGGATAGCTGGTCTTACTGTCAGATTGTGATGAATCAGATTTTTATAGCCAGGTACTTCTAAGATAGTTGTTGGTAGGTACAGCAAATAAGTTGATACCATTGAATAGAATGACTGCTATGACTGAAGAAATCTCTTATTTCATAACACAATATCAACTGTCGACAATCAACCATCAAATAAAAGTGTGACAGCAAATGCATACAGTGTGCCTACATATTGAGTATCTACCAAACTTGGAATGTCAAACTGAATGTTTGGATTGATGAACATTTTCTGCCAGAGGACTATGCGCAGTAGTATCATTATCATTTTTGATAAGGAAATATTTCAACATTTCATTTTTTTGATATGTAAAATCTGTGATTGTTCTAGTCATGACACGATGACAATGCAAAAAATAATAGTGAATTATCATTTGTGTCATTTCCTAAAAATTTATAAGGTTTCATGCACTGTTGTGCCCAAAATTTGTGTAGTATTTGCAAAGATCTTTAGGGGATGATCTCTGGTCTGGTATTATGGCAGGTTGAGAAGAGTCTTGGTTAATGGTTAAGAATTTCTAGTTTTAAGACAGGCAACTTGGGCCCAATACTGAACAACTTTTCTTTCTCCTGATAATGGTTCTGCATTTATGTCTACTGTTGCTGTTTGGATGTTCTACATTTTTGTTAGTTTGTTGGCAAGGGCCTTTAGCTTTGGTTGTGGATTTTTTTTCAGTTACAACCAAATGGTTTAGATGTTCCCTAGAAAATACATGAAGAACATTACACAGAAGTTTTCCATCAGCTGTGCTGCAACCCCTGAGAAAATCAGTACAGATTTCTTTTTTTTTTTGGTCTCCAAAATCTTTTGTTTTAGAGTTATTAGCAATGTTGCAGCACATTTTCAGCAACTTTTTTTTTATGTTTTGGGTCTTTGGCTGTGATGCTTCTAATATTGTATCATGTCTGAGCTTGAGAATGAGATAATGCTGCAAGGCATTGACATAGTATAGTAACTGTTTGACTACAAATATATATTCCTAGTCTTCCGTCGTATATGCAGTGTTTATCTTATTGTGTGGCTAATTCAGAATTTGATTCAAATGTGAAAAGCTGAGAGGAAATGGTATGAAGACTAAATTAGCAAATACATATTCTATTTCTAACAGGGAAGAGAAAGTTTGTAGTTAATACATTAAAGTTGTTGACAATCCAATAGTTTTCTTCAGATTCAGAAGAATGATTGTCTTTTTATATTGGAAAGGATGTGTATATATCTGTATTCAGTTTGAGCACCTGCTGCTTTTATGTGTATATCCTATAAAAGAGGACACCTGACAAGCATTGTACATATGTAAGGGAAGATAGTGCTATATCATTGTTGTTGACAGTGTTATAATTAATTTTTTAATTGGCATAAACAAATTTTTAGAAAGAATTATTCTTGTATTTTATTGTTATTTATTTTACCAGCCCTGCAAGGTAAAATTATAATGGGAATATATATAACCCATATACTAACTCATTTTTCTGATTGATTTTTCAGTCAACTGAGAAGAAATCCTCAGCGCCTAATTCGGGAACTACAACTCCTACTCCAAGAAAGGTACAGTGGACATAAATTGCTTTTTTTTTTTTTTAATGCCTCTTCCATCTAAACTGACTGTTGGTCACATGTATCAGAGTACAGGGAATCAAAATCACAAAATTCAACTTTTCACTGGGTTTATTCTTAGCCAAGACATAATTAATATATCTAAATACTGTTACATAAAACACAGATGTGATTGCATCAGATCACATCTCATGGATGCTACTCTGAATTGCATCACATTATGGAACATAGTACTATGCCAGGGCACATTGTATTGCACAACACCACATTTCATCACACCAAACAACACCTCACTGTACTAGCTAACAGCCTATGGCACTACACTACACCACACTACACTTACATTACACAATACTAGTAAGTGAAGGAACCTATATGTGGTTGCTCTACCTGCTAGAAAAGGTGGCCAGTCCTCACTCAGATGACACCCTAACATTCATGAAGTGTCATTTCACTATATCCAATTACCCTATACCACCAGTGTATAATATATCCCACCACATTATACTATGTGACACCTCTACATCATTGTTTTACATCTTCTTTTCCAAGCTGGCATGGGTTATAAGAGTTTTATGAGACATATTACAACTGTATGCTCTTCTTGTTGCTAACCCTTTTAGCTATTTCTTATGCCATGGATACATACAGGACTGAGCTGGAATACACAACACCATATGTTATCAAATAGTATCGCATTGTACCATAAAACATCACAGACTCTTCTTTATTTTAGCTCTGTTTTCTTATCTTCTTCTTTGGCTTTCTTCCTTCTGTAAAGTAAAGTTTTAGACATTTACCTACATCTAGTATTTTGAATTATATATTAGAAATTATGATCCTTTTAGGTGTGGCAGCTTTAGGATGAAATACCCATTTTGCTAAACCCTCCGACTTTGATAAGCTAAAAGTACATTTGCCATTAGTCTCATGATAAAGTCTTGTAGTGAAGAGCCCCTTCTACTTATGCCATGGAGACAAACCTATCTACAGCCACCTAAAACTCATGCTTTAACCATTTAGCATTCATATTACTCTGTTAAATGTAATGCTTATTTATTCACATTGTTTTGAATTAATCCGGTATTATCTTGTGGCTTCAGGGTTTCAATGATGTTATTGTTTACTTTTAGAATGACATAGTAGGGTAGGTGCGAGAGGTTGGATCTGGCTGGTTTGAAAATAATAGCAGTAGAATATCTGGGCTGAATATGGCCAGTTTAAATGCTTCTTTCTTCTACCTACATAGAAGTGGCAACTTTTATGCTCAGCTATCTTTGGATACCATCAATGTTTCCATTGGTAACTAAACCCCCTACCCTACTACATTGTGAAAGGACATTGCTTCTCAGCCATAGTAAAAGTAACCTAAGAAGTTGTGCACTGTGAGCAAACCCAACAGTACACAAAAGGGTTCATCCCCTAATCCTATAGAGGTGTGGCACTCAGAAGATACAGCAGAGACAACCTGTTTGGGAACAGATTAACATTGAAAAGGAATAGTTTAAGAGAGAACTCAGTTCTCTTAGATACTGTCTCCAGTACTGGTAGTATGCTAAAATGTACTCAGTGCATATTGTAAATGATTGGTAACTAAAAAGGCATTCTGCCATAAAAATGCTGCCAAGCATCAATGAAAACCACTACTAAATGCATCAATAAGACTAAGGCTTACTTTGTTAGTGCTGCACATGTTGGCAAGTTAGCTAGGTGTGGTCCTAGCAACTCTTTTCCTTTCAAGCACAGAACTTTAGGGCTGCCACCATTAATGTTGGCATAATGAAGAGTAGATCTGGAAATGCTTGAGAGCAGATGAGTAGATGTACCATGTGTACATGAGGTGAGATGGAGAGGATCCTTGGCTAGACTCGCAACTTGCAAGGAACAGAAGTGTAGATTCATTTTGGTGATTAATAGCTCAGAAGTGAATGGAGTAGGTATATTGTTAGCAGAGAAAGGAATAGATACTGTAATTGAGGTTGTCAGGGTATGACAATAATTAAGCTTACAATGTTCATAAATAGAATGACAGCAACTATGATCTTCACTCCATATTCTACAGTCAGGACTGATAGATGAACAGAAAGACTATTTGTTGGAGTCCGTCTTGCAGACTATCTTGAATACAGACAACAGCAACCCTGTAACACAACTAATAATTTTATTATGTTGGGCAATGTGACAATAGCTGCTCTTTACAAGGAGGATATTGTCAGAGTACAAGAAACAAAGAACAACCAAGGCTCTTGGAGTTCTATGATGCAAATGACCTAACCATTTATAAAGCAAATGGTAAAAAGTTGGCTAACCACCTAATCACCTTTTCCTTGGGTGATTAATCTCATAACCAAGAAATCATTTCTAGAGAAGGTGTTAATGAGATGTTATATTTTTTACAATTTTATTATTTCTCTTTACCCTAAATTCGTTATCTTTCCCAATTTTACTATAGGGTATTATTAAATATTTTATTGATTTGTTATGATTTGCATCTTCATTCTTATCTACATCATTTTCCTTAATGTTAGAGATATTTTAATTTTTCTAATATTTGATAGTTTTTTCTTCTGTTAAGTCACATGCAGCTTGATAGATAGGTCAATGGCCCAGTACTTTTAATGAATTATTTGTAATATATTGTTCACGTTAAGTGGTTCCTAAATTTAATGAGATACTTTATTTCTTAAATGTCCTTTTGCTTTATTTTACTATCCTTTTCATTATCATCATTGTCATTTTTCTGTTTCCTGTTATTGAATAATTTGATCTGTGAAACAAGATATCCTTGAGTCTGTCTTTTCCAAATCTTACTTGGCTTACATCCACTCATCAGCTCAGCAATTTTCCACTGTATTCATATGTTATATCAACCATTACCTTCATTACCCATCCATCAACTTTTTCCATTTCACTTCAGCCTAAATCTACCAAAGATAAAGGGCCACGTGAGTCTCCTAACCGTGAAGGTACTCCAACTCCATCAGCTTCTGAAGACCAAATGACACGCTCAACTCAAGATATTACTGAAGAGGAGTATAAGATTAAACTTGCTGAGAAACGGCGCCAGGCAAGAGAAAAGGCTGAAAAAGAAGCAGAGTTAGAACGGCAAAGACAGGAAGAACTCAGGTGTGTTGCGAATTTACCTTTCTCCATAATTGTGTAATTAAGTCAGTTATTTCCCTTAGTCTGTTGGTTTATTAGAGACTTAATGAGGAAGGTCAGGTAGTTTCCCATCACTGTTGGAGTTCTCTTACAGGAATATATTCTCTGTACTATGGTACCTATTTACTGTAAGAAGAGTGTGATCATTGAAAGGTATTTACCAAGCTCACAGCTTGACACCAATGATAGCTTACACACTGAAATTATTTCAGCTGGTAGATTGTTACATGGTTCAAGATTTGTGACCCTCACACTTTTAATCAATCTTTACAATTTCCAACTAAAAGCAAAAAAATGTAGTAGTCTCTATGATACCTATTTTCCGCTGGACCAACAAAATGGATCATGAGCACTGCACATCCTCTAACTTAAACTATAGTTTTAGTTTAATTGTTGTATCTTTATATAAACATGAAAATAAAGAATAGTAATGAGGGTCACTAATCATCATCATCATTATCCTTTAACATCCGTTTTCCATGCTGGTATGGGTTGAATGGTTTGACCGGAGCTGGCAAGCTGAAGAGCTGCACCAGGTTCCAGTCTGATTTGGCTTGGTTTCTACAGCTGGATGCCCTTCCTAATGCCAACCACTTTACA
>JAOPUL010003462.1:11805450-11818210 GCA_027564515.1 Octopus rubescens | reverse complement strand
TCTGGTGCAGCTTCCCAGCTTGCCAGTTTCCAGTCAAACCATCTAACCCATGCCTGCATGGAAAAAGAGACGTTAAAGGATGATGATATATATATATATATATATATAAATCAGTGTGTGTGTGAATGTATATGTATGGGCCCTGCTCTTGCACCCAATCTGCCCCTGTCAAACCTTCTCATATTCCTAACATACATTGCTCCACTCTACAGTTATATTCAGCTGTTGTGATCTTATGAGACCAGAATCTGCACTTATTTCATATCCACTATGTATCACCAATCAACCTCCCCATCCCCTGGAACTACTTTGTTTTAAAATCCATTCCTCGCATATACATAAATTTCTTTTTATTCACAAAAAATCGACAAATTACGGAACTCAATACATTCAATATTCTTTAATGCATTATAATTGAAAGGCTCATAATTTTCTGTACTCTGTATTTAACATTTCTGTTTTTTCACCTGGTAATCCAGGCCTGTTTTCTGTTGAATTATCTCTTGTTTTAATATATTTTGAAATCTACATAAGTGCATAAGTTATCAAGAAAATGCTTTTCTTTTTTCTTTTGAATAAATCATGTGAATGATACATGTAAAAGTAGCTATTCCAAGCTCAAACTTTTCATTTCATTTCTGTCTTTCGTGGAAATACATCAAATGTTTTAAATCTCATACAAGGGAGAACATTCTAAGACCTCTCCTTATCAAACTGCATATTTTGAATACAAGTGTTTGAAATATTTCGAAATCAACATTTTTATTCCCAAACCAGGTGGAAAATTAGAGAGACTGGTATTTAAACAAAAGATACTTTACTCTGTGCTTACAAAGTGCTAGCAGTTCGTTTTTTTTGTTCAAACCATTGCTGCCTTGGAACAAAATTTTTTAATCTTTGTTCAAACAAAGGTCATACTGTGTTTTGGATTTGAAGCTACCCTTCCTGCACCAGGTTCCAGTCTGATTTGGCTTGTTTTCTATGGATGGATACCCTTCCTAACGCCAACCACATTACAGTGTATGCTGGGTGCTTTTAATGTGCCACCGGCACCGGACCCTTGACACTAGTGCTTTTTACGTGGCAACACACAGGCGATTGGTAGTTAGACGGACATATGGACCAGGGACTGACGTGACATATAGACCAGGGCCAAACGGCATATGTAGACTGGGGGTGGGTGGGGATACATAGAGACCAGGGGCAAGTGGACATAAGGACCAGGGATGGTTAGTAAGAGGGACATACGAAGACATATGGACCAGGGGCAGGCGGGCATATAAACTGGGGACAGACAGACAAATACAGAGAACATAAATAGATATACATTGTCCAGTGTGCCTGGACCCTCTTCGTAGAGAAGTGGGGAAATTCCCAGCCCTTGAAGACATATCTTCACACTTCCCGCACAACACAGCAGACATTGAAAATTGTATTTTGCATCCCCTTGGCACTTTGTATTGCCATAAAGGCTTCGCTCTCTTGACCCGGCCACTTTTAACACAAGACTGTCAATGCGGCCGCCTCTCAGCAGCAGGACTCTCGATGCTGCCGCCTCTCAACAACAGGACTCTCGATGTGGCTGCCTCTCAGCAACAGGACTCTCGATGCAGCCACTTCTCAGCAACAGGACTGTCAATGCGGCTGCCGCTCAGCAGCAGGACTCTCAATGCGGCCGCCTGTCAGCAACAGGACTCTTGATGCGGCCGCCTCTTAGTAGCTTAAGTCTAGTCTCGGGTTTCAAATTAGCCTTGCAGCCGCCTCTATTTTTGAGCTGTTTTCTCAGCTGGACTCTCGATGCAGCCGCCTCTTAGCAACAGAACTCTCGATGCGGTCGTCTCATAGCGACGGACTTTGTCGATGTTGCTGCTTTCCTCGATGTGGCCACTACTTAGCAACTGGACTCTCAATGCAGCCGCTTCCTGAACTCTCAATGCAACCGCATTTAGTAACAGGCCTGTCATACTTTACTACAACAAGACTTTCTCGATGTGGCTGCTTCTTCGTAACAACACTCTCGCTGTGGCCGCTCTGTAGCAACAGGACTCCCGATGCGTCCGCTTCATAGCATCAGGACTCTCGATGCGGCCGCTTCTTGTTGAGTTATAGTGAGGGATTATTAATCTGGGCAAAATACTTCATAAACTCTCTGTTATCACACCAGGCTAACAATGTTGTTTAGACGAGTAAATAACTCCGCGTATTCCTGTGATAGGGTCCGAGATTAAAGTTCATCACCATTCTATATTGTAAATCCGTGGTGGTGCTCCAGTTATACTGTTTTTTTTCACAGGGTATAAATAATGGTCATACATATTATTAACTTTATTGCAGTAAAACTGATTTACAGCTGTTTCTAATAGTCATTGTAGATTTGTTATTAAAAGGTTTACTCAATCGATCCATTGATCAGTTGAGAAAAATTTAACGAACTAAAAAAATCAAGACTGCTTTCATCAGAATCATTTGAAATACTAACAAGAAGAACACTGAGGGAATGGTATAGGCATAATGGTGTGGGCTGAGGAGGCAAGAGGAGAAGAGATGTACATAGAAAGGAAAGGGGGAGTTGTTGTTTAGTGGAGAGGGACAAAGTTAGGGAGAGTTGGAGATTGGAGGGAGGCCTAGGATGGTCGAAATTAGATAGGTAGTCAGGAGACAATGAGTGTTTGTAAGTGGATCAGCACACATGAAGAATTTGACCTAGGTCAGATGTTTTCCAAGAATTGTGTTGAAATTTGATATAGGCTACTTCTATACAAGGTCAGCATAAACCTTTAATATTTCTACTATCCGTCTAGTGGGGAAGAGGGGCAGAGAATGAATTAGATTTCTCACCATAATGGGATGTTGAATTAAATCAGGCCAAATTAGGGAATCAAGACATATAGCGGGGGAGGGGGGGTAACAATAGAATAACAGTTACATCAGTAAAATATGGGGGCAAACTATGGTTAAAGGTAAATAGAAAATGTAGACAATTATAAAATGAAATAAAGTGAAATATACACCTCTCTTGATTCAGTTTGGTATCCAACCTCTTGTTTCAAGAGAACAGACACTTCTCTTCTATCAAATATCTTTTGAACCAGTACTTCCCTTCTGTCTACTAAAGAATTACACAGCTGTGCCCTTCATACTAACACTTTCCACATACAAGCTCCATTATCCAGCCAATCCTGGCTATCCCTCTCATACAGGTGCACAACCTTCACTTCTATAGATACCCTCCTTCACCAACCATTTTTGTCACTGACATACACATATATACACACACGCATCCAAATCAGCACATGGACACACATAAACACTTATACTGACACATGCATTTTTACTTTCTTCTACCTTTGAATAACTCACTGCTTTCTTTTCCACCTATCTGTCGACTGCTTGACTACTACTAACTCTATAACCAGTTAGACCATCATCCACATATACATACACACGTTCTTTGGCCTCGTCCTTCCCTTTGCTCCTTCCTCCTTCCATCAGCCATTCTATCGCTCCAATCCACGCATGCCTATCTATCTTACATTAAATTTTTTTTTTTTTATTAACCTTGACACATGCATGTACCCTCGTAGAACGGAATCCCCTACACCTCCCGGTCTCTAACCCCTTTCTTCCTTTTCTTTTTAAGGAAGGACTAACTTTTCGCAGACTTTTTTAATTGTTACAAAGCCTCTAAGCCACCGAGACGGCCACTATGTAGCAGCCAAATCGCTTCAACTCACATCTTTGTCTTAAAAACAAAAGACACTTTGAAAAAATACAGTCGTAGAAATACAAAAAAGACTGGTTTGTTTGATCGGGGTTAATTATAGAAGAAACGACTAAAAGCCTACGTGGTTGCTAGACACGCTAGAAGTAGCAGCTACATTTCCTTCAAATTTTAAAATATAGGACACATTGCATACTGCAGTTTCACGTACCTGGAAAAAAAAAAGAAAGAGGGGAGACCATGTTTCGTTTTATGATCAGAAAGTGAAACTACCGAAGTCAAAAGATATCGTAATTTGCTGGAAACTCAGCAGTGAAATGAAAGTACAAGAATTTTTGAAATGAAATAAAACAAACGTAATGTTACAAGATGGTAATTGTAACATGCTTTTGATATATTTCATTATAATCTTTTTAATAGTAAAGTAAAATATAAGGATTAGACAGGACAAAACCTTTGAATGTATGTTGCTGCTGCTGTCCACCAATACATAAACTTTACAAGGCAATGTTTAGCGATTTTCCACCGATTCATTATAGTATATCTCTGAATTATGGATTAAAATTCATCGTATTAAAAAACAAAAAAGGTAGTCTCTTGAGCCCGAAGAAGACGGTTCTGCAATTTCTTGCTGAACAATCTGCACAGATGATTCGTTAATAGTGTTTGTACTGCACATACACGCACTTTATCCATCAAATGAACATTGCTTGCACAGGGACCTAGTGTGTCAAATGTCTGACGACGAAATGATTGAGGAGCAAGGTGAAATGAAGTGTTATGATTATTTTTTTTTTTTAATGCACAGGCTGGTCCGGGAATCGAACCCGCGATCAGGGGTGTAACATCTTAAACACCTGGACATGCACAAATATCTTGTGCAACATAATTCCTTTCAATCTAGCTCCTCGATTTGATGTCAACAATTGTTGCCTCGGGTGCTTTGCCATGTAAATGGGCCAGCCATTTTGTCTATATATAAACAATATCGAAATAAAGCTCCAGTTTTAAAGGAAAAACCTTTTAGATTCATTTCTTTCCGAGTTTGATCGATACGACAATAACAGGTAAAGGAGATAGGAAATTGCTTTTAAAACTATTTATTCTTCTTTAATCAAACATGTAGAAGAGAGGTGGCTTCATAAATTAGAGGGAAAATGGGGGAAAATCAATTAAAATAACTTTACAACATGTATAAGAAAGATCGCGGTCAAACTAGAACGGAAATGTAATAAGCGGAATTATTTGGGTCAAAAGTGGATCTGTTAGATGAGGTGTGAATCAAGATCTATTTTTCCAGATATACCATTCCTCCGCTAACCCGATCAGACTACACGTGTAAATAGAATGGGATATGTTGTGATAGTCCGAACTTTTATTTTGAGACAGCGGGATGTAGTTTGATGGTAATTTGATTGCTATTTCTAGCCGGTGGTTTGGTGTTCGTATTCTAAGGGAGACAACTACTCTACTACCACTTTAACTCATCGACGTTCCTACCTTTAAAGGTTTGTATTTTTGTGAAATATTTTTAAGGGAATTTATTAACATAACCACAGATTGGTGCCCCGAATTGTTTCTTATTTTTCTAATGAAATTTTGCAAGAATAAGTTTTCGAGGGTGTAAATTATGATTTCGTTGATAAAATCCTTTTTGTTTTCTTTTCTTAATTCCTCCTCCGGCAGTTTTTGTAACTTAACATTTTCCGCTTATTTTTCAGATTTATATGTATAAAATATCAACATTACGTTAACAACATACTCGGAAATGTATTTCTTTAAAATGTCATTTAAAGAGAGTTATGAGAGAACAAGCGGGTTTAAAATGATCCGAAATAAAACTTTAATATTGCCAATATAAGTGTAATTTACACCCCTGAGAACGATCTCTGTAAAATTTCATTTTAAAAATATACATTTTCCGGAAAGTTTTAGCGAAACAAAGTGGAAGGGCGTAAAACTAGTTATACTAGCTTATCTTCCTCTTTGGGGTGGGCTGTCTCTGCGATATTGTAAACGGCGAGTTGTGACAACAAACGCTTAAGTTTTTCAATATGGTCTTTCTTTTAAGTCAAAAATCTCTTCTACGTCGTCTTTATTATTCATCTTTTTGTTAAGAACGTGTGTGAATGAAATATGAGTAGATAAATCAAGTTTTTGTATTCGTTCAATAAGTGTCCAAAAAACGGTCGTTAAACTTCCTTATTAGCACTTCAGTAGTGCTACGGTATAACCAGAATAACAAGAATTTAAAACAAAAATAGGCACTTGTTATTAGTATAAGCGAAGTTGTATAAAATTTAATTAATCGACTTTACGTGTATAAAATAAATCCATGTTTGTGAAAGGAATTCACAAAATAGTTTTGTTTAAATTAAAAATAAATATAAATAATATTTAATATCAACATTTTAATAACAAGTAGACTATAGTGTTAGATACATTTAAAAAATGTGGCTGGAACACCTTTGATCAGGTCTGCTCCATAAAGCCGACCGTGCATTATCTTGTCTTATATTTCATTGGAAACAAATAATCAATATATAAAAATCACAAAAGGAAAGAAATCGATAGTGATCTGGCCATTAACGTATGTGTATATGTATGAATCAGCGCGCAAATAAACTCGATATATTGTCTGTGACTATATATGAATTTATATTTGATATACATTGTCAAAATTTATTTTAAAGTAGAAGAGTGATAAATGTAAGACAAATTTAATTTTTATTCGATTAAAATCTTTGACTAACTTTATGAGTGGAGAAAACCCAATTATTTGGGCGTGTATCTTGTTCAGTTGCAGACTGATCTGTATTGTCTTACTTGTTGGACGATGGATGGAAGAAATTAACTGTTATTAACATAAGGGTTGACTTAGACCCACCCCCATACACTTCTAATCATTACGCCTTAAAAACATAGAAAACATGATCTATTTTTCCTTTCTTCATGCGCCAACTTGTAGTTTGCAAACGCACACACACACATACACTCTATCTCTGTTCTGCTCTCCCACCCCCACTCTCACCTGTATTCACTTTGAAGCCAGTAACCTGAACAATATGGCTGAAGGTAAAATGCCTGACGAGATTATTGGAGTTAACTCCCTTATTTTTTTAGATCTTAAACATTCCGAGAGGTAGTTTTCGTCTACTCATTATTGGGGTAATCATATTTTATCGAAGTTTTTCAACTCTGTATTTGGCATCTTCTGGGTTGTGATCACAAATTGAAATTAGAAAATTTCGTAAGCAATCGACACTATGTTTGAAAAAAAATTGAGAATCATAATCTTTGTATTTTTTTAACGGAACGTAGAATTCCACCCGAAAACAAGTTATAAACAAAAAATCTGAGTGGGATGGAAGGAAAATTAAAAAGGTTTTTTTTTTTTCTTTTTAGCAAAATCGTAATGTTGAAAAAATGGGAATCCGAAGAAAATTTCTTGGTCGGGGGGGGGGGATATTCCATATCCCTTGGACATTGATGTATCAAATCCTTTCTACAATCGGCACAATGTGTGACCCTACTGTAAGAGTAATATCATTCTTCTTGCTCTTTCCGTGTCTAGAAGGAAAATAACATTAGCCTGAACAAAGGAACGATAAAACGATTGAATGCGTAAAATAATAACGATGATGAATGGATAGGTTGTACTTGAGTTCACTATAGACGGTTTGTTGTGTACTTAAATTCTGTTTTATCATGCTGCACAGTTACAATGAAGTCCTACGAAAAGTATAGCAAATTTCTTAAGAAAAATTATGATAAAATTCACAGAACCAGAGAAAGAGAAAGCGCCTAAAATCTATACAACTTGAACCAGGAATTTCTTATTACTGCTTAGAAAACATTTCCTCTCCGATCTAATAAGTGAGTATCTATGTGGTTATGGGAAATAGCAGCCAAATGTCTCCAATGATACTCTACAGACTTGAAAAATGGACACGCCATGTTTTCATCTGAAGAAAAAAATATTGACTGGATGGTTACATAGGAATCACTTTTGATCAGAGCTGACCTGGAACTAAATATAGAAAAGTTCCAACTATTTGACAGAAAAGCTGTATGATTAACTACACCTTTAGGAATTAGTTCAAGCCATCCCTAAATTCATCTGTTTACAAATTGTAAATGCTTCATGGACCATTTAATTATCAAATTACAATACTATCTGAAGATGATATTAAAAAGAATTATGCACTCGAAAGTAAATATTCACACTGGGGAATAGAAACATAAGTTTCACCTTACTATTCATATATATATATACACTTGAAGTATTGAAGTATGAAACTGAGAATTCTGTTGAAACAGCACTAACAAATAATTTTGTACTTTCCAGGAAAGAACAAAATTCTTTTTGTGGTTTTTGGAGATGCTTAACTTTTTTTTCAAAAGCTGTAGTGTTGAAATGCTAGCATAAAACAGTCTTATTGAGAAACTTTGTCCATAGGTGTAGGTGTGGCTGTGTGGTAAGAAGCTGGCTCTGGCTTCCCAACCACATGATTCCGGGTTCAATACACTGTGTGGCAGCTTGGGCAAGTGTCTTCTACTATAGCCTCGGGGATGACCAAAGCCATGTGAGTGGATTTGGAAGACGGAAACTGAAAGAAGCCCGTCGTATAAATTATGTTTGTCCCCTACCACCGCTTGACGACCGGTGATGGCTTGTTACGTCCCCATAACATAGAGATTCGGCAAAAGAGACCCATAGAATAAGTACCAGGTTGATTTGTTCAACTAAAAATGCTTCAGGACACTGCCCCAGCTTGGCCACAGTCTAATGACTGAAACAAGTAAAAGAATAAAAGAATCTACAAACATAACGTCCCATTTTGACAGACTACTGTTGTAGCAGAAGACAAGTATGACTTTTGTGCCTGTTAATAAAAATCCAATAAAAGGAAATTTTAGTTAGTCACAAAGTGAAGTGTTAACTGAATAAATGAGTGCATAAATAGCACATGTAGTGTCTGGTATAAACCATTGGGAATTACTAAATTTTTGTTTAAATATAAGTGAGTATATACTTAGCAGAATGTATCCTCCTTCAGGTAGCTGCTTGCTAACGAAATAAAACCCTTATCAGTATTACAACACTTCTACTATTTGTTCCTACCTGTGGTACCAATTTACAGATGAGTGGACAGGGTTTTTATAATAGTAATGGTATTGGTTGCATCACTTATTGGTTTTACATTTATTTTCCCTACTGGATGGATTTCACAAGTCTTCCACATAGCTTAACCTTACCTGAGAGTCTTATTTCTAGATATTAAATTGTCGTAAGGTTTCATGTTTGTGACTGGCACAGTTGATTAAAACAATGCTATTACTTGCCTGGAACATAAAAGTATTTGGTCTGGTGCTGTACCATATCTTCTACTCCATGAATTTCCACTGAGTAATTAAAATACTGATCAATCCACAATATAATTTTAATTTAAATATTTCTATCTCATAAAATGTGCTATATGATCCTAGCTTATAACATGTATGACAATGTATTTATTGAACAGATCTATGTTCAAAGTTATCGCAGCCTCTCTTATCCAGTTGTTTTTGTAGTACATGAATACTGTCTAATGTATTACCCTTTTAAAAATGGTAGAGAATGATTCGTCAAGTTTCTTTCATTGCTCTCTGTGTAATTATATATGTTCATTCATTCATTTATGCTTGTGGGTTTGAGATTCATCCTCCTTCTGACATCACTTTCCCATCACCACCTTATTGTTTGCTCTATAAATGGTGTTGTCATTGTGTATGAAATAGTTATGGCTAAATTGTATGGGTGAGTGAGTGGAATGTAAGGTGGGTGTGAAAGAGATGGAAAGGAGATATAGTGACACAAGAGTGTCAGTAGCAAAGATATTTATATTCTGCATTTGTACACCATCCCTGCCTCTACTTTGTGAAAGAGAAGGTTCTTTCGATCTACAGGTGCAAAACATCACTCAGGATACTCACAGGGATATATGTATTAATCCTTTAGAATTTAAACCAGCCATATCCAGCCCAAATATTCTACCTGTTTTATATTGCGACTGGCGACATCCAGCCTCTCACATTCACTAGGTAATCATCGTCATCATCATTTAGCGTCCATTTTTCATGCTGGTATGGGTCAGACGGTTTGACCGGAAACTGGCAAGCCAGGAGCTGCGCCAGACTCCAGTCCGTTTTTGGCTTGGTTTCAACAGCTGGATACCCTACCTATCACTAACCACTCCAGAGAGTGTTCCTTTAACATGTCACCAGCACTGTCATTCTAAAAATAGTCACATTATAGAAATCTTGAAGCTATGAGATAATGCATGATCAATTCAAAACAATGTGAATAAATAAGCATCACAATTAACAGAGTAATCTGAATACTAAAGGGTTAAATATTATACCAAACATGTAAATTCAAAGTTGTGAAGCTGAAGCTACTCCATTGCTACTCTGAATTTCACTTTTCTGGACAATACTACTATATGTATTGAGTACTCTCTCCCCTGTTAGTAAAAATACAAGCTCTCTCTCTCTCTCTCTCTCTCTCTCTCTCACACACACGCAAAATAATTGCACTTTAGGAAAATGTTTTCTACTCTTGCCCCAGGCCAATAAATGCTTACTGACAGGTAAAGAAATAATCATGGTGGAGTTGCAATGTACATCTGTGAAGACCACACACATCTGGTCCTGCTGTCATATTCAAACTTTGTATATGGCACACTAATAGTACATATAAGACAACTCAAAATAGTTATATGTACTACGTATACCCCATCAGATGCTCCAAATCATATGGATAAGTTTGAAGACTACCTCACATAAAAAAAGAACTTCTAACCAAACTCAATCAGCACATCAGTGTGCTTCTTATGGGAGACTTCAATCTACCCAGTGTCAGAGGCTCTGAAGACTACTGTCTCTCAAGAATGATGAGCCTTAAATAACATGGTGCTAAGGTTAAGTAGGGATTCTGCTTGCTTTTGTTTATGCAACAAGTAATATTCCACCCAACCAGGGCAAATAGTATTCTGGATCTGTACTTCGCAAATATGTGAATATGTTCATAATGTAAAAGTGACTCTCATCAATCTTGGATCACTATATATTTGAACTGACAATGTATGGACCAAAGGAAGCCACTGGCATGTAGCCTATAAAGAGATACAGAAAGAAATCATCTAACAGATTAGCATAAATATCTCTGCATCTAACATCATGAAACTTAAACAATTCATGTCAGTAATGCAAGCTATATGCATAACATTTGTCTTGGAGAGAAAAGCCAATCTGCATGAAAACAAAATTTCTAGGGAAAGAAAAGTTCATATAAGAGAAGAATAAAAATTGCAAACAGATTAAATAAGAGTCCAAAATCCCATCTAAAAAAGACTGTACTGGAGATTGAGAAAAGTTTATTATACTCCCTTGAAAAAGAAGCCAGTGTTATAGAAAATATAAAAACAAACCCTAAAGCTTTCTTTAAATTTGCTAAAGAATAACCTTGCATGACAAGGGAGGGCTAGTCTTTTAAGAAAATGGCTCCCTAACTGCAAACCCCAAAAGGATAAGTGAAATACTGATTGAGCAATTCAAGAGTGTTTTCACTTCTCCTCTGCAAGTGAGGAACATCAACACAAAAGATGTAATACTGGCTATAGATTAAATAAGCTTAAACTTAGCTATTGGCCCTAATGGATTTCCAGTAATCCTTCTAAAAACATGTAAATGAACCTGAACAAAAATACTATAGTCTCTCTTTCAGAAGTTCCTTGCAAGTGGCAAGCATCCAGGCAAGTTAAAAGACAGCATAGTATGTCCCATTCATAAAGATAGAAGCAGAGCAGATGCTGAAAATTACAAGCCTATCTCTCTCTCTCTGACCTCACATACCAGCAAAGTCAAAAGGAAACAACTAATCATATTCCTTGAAGAAAATTACTTGCTAACTAACACTCAACATGCTTTTTGGCCAAGAGAAATCCACCTAACAATAGCTCCTACAACCCTATGACTGGGTTTTAAGACAATAAACTTATTGCTGACACATAACTTGTGAATTTAGGAGGCAGAAACTGTATTGAAGCTGAGTGGTTCTGCTCAAGAATTGTGTTAAGGGTACACATTTCTATGAAATGCTCACCTACTTACACGTTATTACAGAAACAGATACTACTGTTTATTAACCAGCTGAATCCTCAGCATCAAAAGATAAAGATCCACTGTAACATGTAGTATATTTAATTGAAAAAGTGTGTGTGTATATATATATATATATTCCCCACCACCGCTCTACAAAGGTTCCGGGCGCCTGCGCACGGGCTACCAGGCAATGTATGTACTCTGTACTGTCTGTATGCCCCCGGTCCCTACGTCCGTCTGCTGCCAGTCTATGTCTCACCCATTCCTGGTCTACATGTCTGTCTGTCTAATAGTTCCTGGTCCTTATGTCCGCTTGTTGGTCTATATGTATCGCCCAGCCCTTATGACTGTCTGTTCTCTCTCCCTTCCCCCCAGCACTAAGAGTTCCCGGTCCTTGTGTCTGCCTCCCAGCCTATTTGTTGCCAGTCCTTATGTCTGTCTGCCTTCGATCTAATAGGTCTCGTCTATGTTTCATCCGTCCCTGCTCTCTATGTCCATCTGTCTACCGATCGCCTGTGGTGCCACGTAAAAAGCACTTGTGTCGGTGCCATGTAAAAGCACCAGTGTTGAGAGTCCGGTGCTGGTGGCACATTAAAAGCACCCAGCACACACTGTGATGTGGTTGGCGTTAGGAAGGGCATCCAGCCGTAGAAACTAAGCCAAATCAGACTGGAACATGGTGTAGCCCCCCCAGGCTTGCCACCTCCGGTCCAACCCATGCTAGCATGAAAAACGAACGTTACAGGATGATGATGATATAAATGTATAAATGTTTGTACTTAGGTGAAATTATATATAAAAACCATTTAGCATTAAATTGAATAGGCGCGGCGTGGCTGTGTGGTAAGAAGCTTGCTTCCCAACCACATGGTTCTGGGTTCAATCCCACTGCGT
>JAOPUL010003462.1:11765044-11776161 GCA_027564515.1 Octopus rubescens | reverse complement strand
CGCATTTCCATTTATCATTTAAACCAAGGCATTTCCATTAACTCACAATGTGGCCACCACTTAGCACCCGAGAGCATATATATATATATATATTTGTGTGTGTGTGTAAGTGAACATGACCCAACAGGTCACGGGTGCTCTAGTTACTATTAAAAATACTTTTATACATGTATTACAAGAAAAATGTCTGGGCTGAAGTTTTTAAAATGTCTTGTCATTCTAGGGTGGGCATCAAGTTTATAAGTAGAATTCTACCATAATATCTTTTCTGTTCTATCTTTTTCTCTACGGATGTTATTGTAACTATTTCTTGAATGATAATTTATTTTCTTTGAAACTCTAAATCTGTTGGCTATTAAAATTTCGTTGGATTAAAACTTTACCTTCAGAGTACTAGCTATCCTGCAAAATATAGAATTTAGTGTGCAGTGAAAATGGGATTTAAAATCCATTTAATTTGGTTTTTATTGCTGACTCCTTGCAACTCATATACATATAATTTTTCTTTAAAGGTAGATGTTCCCTCAAGTGTAAATATAATTTTACTATCAAATTTACTAACTGTTATATAATTTCCTGTAAAATCTCATTATTTTGGAGTAAAGGTTTAGTTATAAACAAATACTTTTGAGCCAATTTATCACAAAAATATTGACATATAAAGGTTAAACTTAACTTTATTAATTTTAAGGCTTATTATACCTAAGATCTTTTTACTAATAATCTCTGATTCTGTTAGAGCAGAGTTGATAAACATAGCAAATTGGTTTTGTTAAAACATTAAGTTTTACGTTCTTTATTAATCTGGCGCTATCCGGCCTAAATATTCTTCCTGTTTTATATTCAAACTGGCCAGATCTGGCTTCTCACACCTACCCAACTTTGTATTTCTAAACATAAATACTTACATCACTGAACTCTGAAAGCTACAAGATAATGCACAAGTAATTCAAAATAATGTGAATAAATAAACATTACATTTGACAAGAATAATCTGAATGCTAAAGGGTTAAAAGTACTGTACAAATGGAAGAAAAGTGAACTGGGTATGTTGTGTAAAGCAGGGCTCATGCTTCTATGTAGGCAAAGTAAAATTATACATATTAATTATTAAATATAAAAAATAAATAATTGTCAATTTATTATTTAATACATGAAATTCACTGTATAAGTTAGTAAATGGCTACTATTTTGATTTAAAACAAACACAGTATATGCTGTTTGATATTAATACTAAGCCTAAGATAGTGAATTGGCAGAATCATTTGCACGCTGGGCAAAATGCTTAGTAGCATTTCTTCTGTCTTAACATTCTGAGTTCAAATTCTGCTGCGGTCTACTTTGCCTTTCGTGGTCGATAAAATAAATACTAGTTGTAGACTGGGGTCAATGTAATCGACTTATCCTTCCCCTAAAATTGCTGGCCTTGTGCCAAAATTTGAAACCGATTTTAATACTAGGCCTGAATCTCATTGTTGTTTTGTCCCAGGTCAGATAAGTTCAAGGCCAGGGATATAAGACTTTGTAGGAGTGAAGAGAGAAGATATGAGTGTATCACAAGATATGCAAGTAGCTAATTCAGAAGAGTAGAGAATCACATAATCAGAGAAAGAAGACAGTATTTCTATGAACCAAAGGATGCAGTGTATTGGTGTGTGAGCCAGTGAATTTGATGGTTTTCTTTTGGATGTAGTCTGAGATGTTTGTATATGGAAACACAGCATTGTCCCAGAGGTGGCTTGACTGCATGTGGAAGATGCCTGTATCATCTGTGTGTGAGCATGTTTTGTGAGAAGTGACTGCAGGTAGGTCATTAATGTACCAAAGGGAGAATGGACATTTTTATGTATATGATATTTTTACAGAAATCATATTAAGAATATCAAATGATGTACATTTGTATTATTATTTGGTATGGGAATTGGGATACACTTGTATAGAAACTATTGGGATTTCTTTGTAATTCAAAAATAATGATCAGCAGATGTGTAATTTAACTCCATTTATATTTTTATTTTGAATTATATTATTTTCAAATATATAGTTATGTGTGCATATACAAATGCACATAATTGTTGAGGATAAATTTCATTTATTCATGCAATGTTTTATTAATGAATCTAACATTGGTCCATTTATATTTTTCAATTGCCTGTTGGGTTTGTGTGTGTATTTAATACCCTGATAAGTCACTTAGAGACTTATATATTGTAGATTGAGATGTAGTTTGGCGCTGTAATGTAATGGGCTTGATATGGATCATCATTGACTTTTTATCTTTTTAAACTTGGCACTTTTGAAAAGACATATGGGAAAAGCAAGATGGGAGTAGTTGGATTGAACAGAACATTTTAATATATTATTGGAAATAAAGTTGCTTTAGTTATTTCAGTTTTACAGGATAACAATATTAATGACTGTAGGGTTTTCTTACTGTGATGGGTTGGTTTCTTCACTTCATGTTACATAGCAAACTAGATACTCCTCAATTCAGCCAACAAATTTAGAAACAGTAATTAGAAAACATTTTCTTATTCTTACTCTCCTCAGCTAATCATAGTCTGAAAAGACTACAATTTATATTAATTCTTGAACTAGTATGAAAGGTTTTGATTGCTGTTTATGATGTGTGACGTTATGAATGCTGTTGACTAGTGTTTGGCCACTTCTAGTATGCAGCAGTAGCAACAACAAGAGAAACCACAGAAACACCAACAATACCAGCAATTCCTTTTTAGGTGTTTTATTATTATTTTTTTTATTGAAGAGCTGGTCAGCAGCTAAACACAGGTGAAGAAAATGCACTGTAAAGCTCTTCTTAGTTAGAACCCATTTCCACTGTTGCTTTTCGTTACTTGGTGTGATGCTGTGATGTTCATCCATTTGCTTCATTATTTATTCATATATTTATCTCATATTTTTTTTCATTTTCTAGTGAAAGGTAGTTAAGGATTTATATTGCTAACAACAACACCCTCAAATACTTGACTTATAACTTCACCCAGTAATTCCTCCTCCTTCCACACACAACCACCACAATTGTCACATAGCTATGACATCATTAACAGAGACTGCATTTCTTGCCTTTAAATTTAAATCAAATTTAAATGATAATGTGAGCCTTCAGTTAGTGAACACTTGTACAATATACCAATACATAAAAGCTTGATTATATTTGAAATTTAATTAAAACCCATATGTAGTTTTCTGGATAGAAATATGAAAACATTAAGGACTGTATGAGGAGCCATGTGAGCCATGGATAACTGACTACAAACCAATGGTTTGATGGTTCATATCCTGTCACTAGTAATATGTTATCACTTAAAGAATTAACAATAATTATTTCTAAACTAATATCATCATTAAATGTCTAAATATCTGAAATGAGTTAATATGATCATAATATTCATCTTCAGATGTATTAGTACTGGATCAGATTTTAAACAGGAACCTTTCTTTCAAAATTAAATGTAACAAAGCTTTTGATAGTGTCTGATGCATGAATCTCCTAGCACAACAAATCAATCAAACTATGTCTAGTACACAAGTCTACCAAAATTGTCTGCCTCTGCACTCTATATCAATCTCTCAGCTCTTTTGTGTACTTTATGGTGCTCACCACAACTCTATCAACTCTGCTCTGCCTCAAAGCTTGGTTTTACACCCCATGCTCATCCTCTTCTATGTCAACAATATGCTACTTGTCATTTCCAACAATACTTGCTCCTATACTTGCTTTCACACCCATACAACCCAGACACATTGCATCAAACCTATATTGACTCCATGAACAGAGACATTGAAAACGTTCTTCAATGGAGTCGTGCCAAGCTTGTTTCCTTTAACAACACAAAAACATAATCACAATAGATACTTCACCCCCTTCTCAGATATGAACAGCATCTAACTAGAACACTGAAGGTGGCTACAAACTTTAAGCTACTCTATCGCTAGAGAATATCTCCTGATAAGTGGAAATACTCTGCATCACAAAGACTGGCTTTTCTTAACTAGAAAATACTTCGTTCCTAATCAACTTTTAATCCCCTACAAAGTTCAGATGAGACTCACAATAGAGTACTTCTCCCATATCTGGGGCAGTGCTGCTACTACACATTCTAGATTGTATCCCCACAGAGGTTCTTTCTGCTCTCTGTGCTTCTACCACTATTACAATGATCTGTTCCTCTGAACTGGCTGGATTGTACTACCTCCTCTTAGGCACATGCAACTTACTTACCTCTTTTTTGTTACTTGTATCTTGTCTACACTAGTCCTTCCTCCATGGGACATTGGCCCTCTGGAATTCTACTCCTGTACATGTTTTTCTGCAACTTGGAACTTTTAACCACATCGATTTCACAAATCTCAGGGTTTGTAAGGTAAATCCAATAAAAAGAAAATTCTCTTACTCTCTATATCACAGATGTATGCACACTATGCCATTGATGCATGTGTATTCATCTCTGGTATATTGGATAGGAGCAAGCATCACTACCATTAGTTCCTAGTTCAAATCCAGTCCACTTCCATGCTTATCCAGGAATAAGACACTTAATGATGATTGAAGATCAAACTGATCAAAATGGAGTGTAGATGTAAATATGAAACAAAAATCGTCCATATCTAAAGCATCATAAACAATATTTCTTCATTTTATCTCGCACCACTGTCAATATTATTATTGTACCATAGAAGTATATTTTTCATACCTCAAATGTGTTATATGAACAGAAATCTTTGAGAAATCTCAAAAATGTTATCATCATTGACTGTTTCTTGGGTTTGAGAATTTCATTTTTTTCATGATTGAGTGGTTCCTCCATGTTAATGACATTGGTGACTGAGAAGGCTAATACTTATGTAAAATAGACAGAAACAAAGGTAGCAGGAAAGAGTGAGCAGAGAGTATGGTTGTTGTTGTAGTATCTTTTCTTAAGTTTTTTTTTAAACTTTCCTTTTTCTTTTGACTTCAAGATGGTCAGTTCTGGTGGTAATGGAGTGATGCCTGTTGAAGCGGTTCTAGTCTAGTTTGTTTTCATGAAACACACAAACCTGACACATGTTGTGAAGTGTTTAAATTAGTGAGGTGAAGTGGTTTAGGCAAGCAAAATATTGAAGAACCATCAATATAGCATTTCTGGGCACACTATTAAAGAAGAGTGGTTTTCAATTGTGTGATGAGAATCACATAAACTACATTGAAATTCAGGATGAACCTTTTCTGCAATGATCTGGAGAAGGTTTACAAGGATACTTGCAAATATTTTTCCTGCATTAAAGAGCAACAATGCAATGATATTCTGTGATAATGCCCAAAAGATTTTCCATCTCCTTTCATGAAGATAGTGATAATAACTGCATTTTAAAATTCATTTGGAATTTGGCAGTCTTTCTATATTTTCAGGATCTGAGTGAAAAGCCTGGTTTTGAGAAATAGTCACCCACGTTTCAGTAATTCAAAAGGGATGTTGTCTGGTCCTGGAAAATTTCAGTTTCATTTTGTTCATACTCTTGAAATTATGGTTGTATATAATCCATAGCTGTTCAGGATGGTATGTCACATTTCTCAAGAAATCTTCTGCTGTTGTTGAATTCTGATTCAGCAGAGAGGGGAAAATGTTTACTTCAATTCCAGCAAAATAGTTTCTAAGATCATGAGCTTCTGCATAATTTTGAAGCTGTATTGCTTGTGTACCATTGTTCTGTATTTCTCTGTGTTTGGTTTGTCATTAGTGTTTGAATTTTGAAATCTAAAATAACATAATCAGAAGTGTTTAGTAATGTTTTTTTCTTTTTGAAATGTCTGTTTTTAAAATTCATAAATTCATTTCATATTTATACATTTTTTCTTTCTCTTTCCAGAACTCATTTAATGATATCAAAGTTCCTGGCAATAGAACTAAGGTGCTGGAGGGTCAACTGTCCTATCCTCTGCCGTTATCAGCTGATACCAATAGTAACAACACTACTCAGGATACTGACACCTACTCAAACAGGAACATCTTGCAAATGGTGTCCCTGGAACCAAGGCCAGCTTTGCCCCCACTTACGTCTTCTTCTGAAGGACAGTTTCAACTATTATCACCCAACTGTGATACCTGTGGTGACAACTACAGTTCTCACAGCAAGAGTGATAACCATCCAGGCAATCACATTGCTGGTGAGCGAAGCATTTCAAAGACCCGGAATCTTCCGATTAGTGCTCAGCAAAAAACAGTTGATTCCGGATCTTCTGCTTCCTCTTCTATAGACGTTAGAGGTGGCAAAGATGGGGGAAATGATTATGCAGGTAATGACAACTGCATTCACTGTGACATTAGGGGCACTGACTCTAACACTCTTCCTTCTTGCACAGGCACAGACCCTCACCTTTCAGAAAAGACGACAATAAATGACAACCACATTGATGTGTCCAAAACTCTCACTGGCAGTAGTGTCAGTACAACTACTACACCAAATACTATTATTAATACTACACCTCCTACTCTACCTACCATTACCTTTAGCTCTGCCAATGCTGCTACTTCTTTAGACTCTTCTACTATTGTCACTACCACACTTACTTCTAGTGCTACTGCTACTACAGCTACTGTTTCCAAAAGAACCAAGGCTTCACCCACCCCTAATACCACAGCTTTGACGTCCATTTATTATCCCCATAACAATGCCAGTGGCAGTGGTGTTGGCAATGCCACAGCTGGCAGAACTACACCGATTATCTCCACTGACTATTTGTGGCATCAACTGGAGCAGCTGATGCTGCATAGAAGTAACCAGATAGTTAAACTGCTTTTCAGCTATGGAATCAACAACAGTCCAACTACTACTTCAGGTTGGACTACGGAACATTCCAAAGAGAACTACATTTGGAGAAGAATTGAAGAAAATGCTCCCACACTTTAAGCCAAGTTTAAATGCATATGCACATACAGATAACACACCTGTGTGTTAATTTGTGGGACAAATTTCATACCATCTTATCATGGTTAAAAGAATATAGGAGCAAGATGCTAAGAAAGTAGTGTTGTTATTCACATAATTATGTACAGAATTCCTATTTTCAATTCCTAGAGATTAATAATAGAGATTACAACAGGAATGTTTATCATTCCACTAGGGACTGACAATAGGTATTGTTTGTTATAGTATTAATAATTATTAATACCACTTTTAGTGACACTAACTCTTTTTGTGTGTCTGATTGACATAAAAGTTGGTTAGCAGTTGGAATATCATCCAACAAAACCACCATGCAAGCCTAGAAAATGGATGTGAAATAATAAAGAGTTAATACATACATCATATGTATACAACAAAGATTGTGTGCACACACACATACACATACATACACACATATTTATATTTATTTATTTTTACAAAAAAATAGTTGACTGTAACTCCAAAGTTTCGCTAATGATCATCTTCTTCAGACAGCCTGTTGAAGTCAATCATCAACAAAACTTTAAAGTCACTGTCAACTTTCTTTTTATAAAAATAAATTTTATACATTTTTCTGTTATTTTTAAATATCTTTATGTATAACTATACATAAAACACATTTATTTACATAAACACATACAGATGACAAATATTAACTACATATATGTATATGATAATGATAAATTCATATACATTTAAAATGTTTTTTTTTTAATTCTATGTTAATTTTTTTTTATATTATCTAATATTTGTTTTTTTCATTATCAACAGAAAGGTTAAAATTATATATTTATCAATGCAGCTTCGTTTTGTTTAATAAAAGGACATAATCTAATGCAAATGTGTCAAGAATGGATGTGTGTGTGTTTGTGTGTGTGTGTGTGTGTATGTGTACATATACATGAATACACACAAACACACACATGCTTATATTTTTCATTAGTAATTGGTGTTATGAAGGAAGAGCAAGCATCATGTGTTTTAAACAAGTAATTTTACCAGCTCCACCAATTCAATCAACACATCAAATCCCTCAGTTTTGTTTTCATTTCTTTTTAAAACAAAAAGTTGTTGTCTTAAAATAAAGTTTTCTGAAGTATTTATTTTTTTCTGGATTTATCATTAATATTGCTTTCAAATTTTGACACAAGGCCAGCAATTTTGGGGAGCAGGTAAGTTGATTACATCGACCCCAGTGATCAGCTGGTACTTATTTCATTGACCCCGAAAGGATAAGTCTACCTTGGCGGAATTTGAACTCAGAATGTAAAGACAGATGAAATGGCGCTAAGCTTTTTGCCCTGCATGCTAACGATTCTGCCAGCTCGCTGCCTTGAATTTATCATTAATATTGAGTTATATTAGTGTTAAAAAATTATTATTCTTGTTGTAGTTGTTTATTTTATTATTGTTTCGACAGCAATACATCACTTTGACTTGCTCAAATGCTTTGTTTATTTTAACTGTTTTTTCAAATGTCTAAGTTCAAAACATTTTGTTCTGTGTTGTTCGTAAAATCACCAACATAGGGTTTCTTCTGAGGAACTCCTCGGCTCCATTGTATTTTCAGTTTCGGGGCAGAAGTTGTTATTTGCATGACATTTACTTATTTCTTTAAAAAAATTTTCAAAACATGGTGTTGAAAATATTCGACAGAAAGCTGGAGGAGTTTGAGCAGTGATAACAGTATCTTCCCCATATTAAACCAAGGCACCACTACCACTATCACCTGTACACCAAAACAACAACAACAATGAAAATGAGAACAACGCACCTGCTAATGACACCACTACAACAATTACTGCTACTGCTATCACCATCATCATCATCATCATCATCATCATTTAGCATTGTTTTCCATACTGGCATGGGTTAGTTGGTTTGATTGGAACTGATAAGCTGGAGAACTGCACCAGACAGACTCCAGTCTGTTTTGGCTTGGTTTCTATGGCTTGATGCCCTACATAACACCAACCACTCCACAGTGTACCGGGTGCCTTTTATATGTCACTGGCACAGGTGCCTTTTACGTGTCACCAGCACAAGTACCTTTTATGTGTCACAACTACGATTTCACAAGTTCCCTAGTCGTAATATTTGAGTTTTCTTTAATGGTTACCTTCCAAATATTGGCATTTAAGGTTGAGGGTCTTCCACAGTGACTCATCTTCGAAGCTGAACTTACCACATGTAAATTTTGAAAACCATCTTCAAACAGTTGATTCACCTACAGCATCTTCACCATAAACTCCACAAATGATTTTACACGTTTCTGCAGTATTTTCACCTTTTTTTAAGAAGAAAAGCATTACGTGGCAAATATGCAAATGTTGGTTATCCAATTCAAATGGCAATTAGGGCTGAAAGGAGTAAAATATATGCTGATTTTTAACGTGGAACTTAGCTGATAGGCTTCAATACTGCAAACAATTCTGAAATATGAATCATACTTGGATTAGGATTGTTGCTTAAAGACACAAATCCTAAAATCTCTCAGAATTTTCCAGACAATGTGATATATATATTTTTCTATATATACGATGGACTTCTTTCAATTTCTGTCTGCCAAATCCACTCACAAGGCTTTGGTTAGACCAAGTCTATAGCATAAGACACTTGCCCAAGGTGCCACGCAGTAGGACTGAACCCATAACCAGCTGGTTTGAAAGCAAACTTCAGCCATGCTGAATTCTAAAAATAACTCAATAAACATACAACCTGATGGAATGGAAGACTTCTGAGGGATGATAAACAAAAAAATATTAAAACATTTAATAGTGGAAACACCCATTAGCTGGAAGCATTTAATACTTGTCTTTCCACTGCATTAAGGTAAGTGGACTTGTCTGGAGTCATCTTGGAAGCAAGGACACTTGCTCAACAATCTCAGGTCAATAGATATAGATGTGGTGGCAAGTTCAAAATTTATGGGACAACAGATATTACTCCCATTTCAGTGGATACAAGGTATACTCAACAAGTCGACTGGGGGGGGGGGTAGAGTTGCGTTGTTTGAGAAAGGTCTGGATCTCGCTATACAGACCAGCAGTGAAGGCCATGCTTTCAGACTCATAGCCTTCTATAGTCTGACAGAGATGACCAAGTTTCTTTAGGCATTTAGAGTGTTTCCTGGAATGTCCTGCTCTTACTACTATTTGGATATTGAAACAGTATCTTGGATATACTCTTGGATTGATTAGAGAGGGAAAGTTCAAATGTTTCTAACTGACAGGTACCAATTGGGTTTTCCAAATGTGCCAATGTGGACACAGTCAAAGTGCATAAAGTCATCCCAATTGATAAAATTGTTTGTATACCAGGAGATAAGGTTGGCATAGGTTGTCCACAATATAAAACCCTCAGCTATACAGACCTAAATTTATGATCTGTATAGTCATCTTAGGATTTGTAAGCTGGAGCCTGGTCACCGGAAGCTAAACATACCACTCTCCGTGTACTAAGATTACAAAGACTGGATCAATTAAGCAGGTATTGATGAGGGCAATTGTCATCAACAAATGCTGGTTTGCTCTGCTCTGCAAAGGATAAGTAATGTAGGATTGGTAAGGTTTAGTGGGGAAGTAATAATAAAGAAAACTAAAAAGGGAAACTTAGAAGAGGAGCTTAGGAAAGACATCACAACCAACATGTTTGCGGCAAGACCGAGAATGGACGAAAGCTATTCATTTAGCTTGAGTAACGGGGGTGCAATGGGGCAACAATTCAATCTTTGGCAGACCATGATATGTTATTTGACCCCTAAACAGATGTGGCTTTTCAATGGCACTTTGTTCAACTGTTCAGAATAAGTGGTGGGCCAGATCACCGTCATTGGCTCAAATAAAATTCATTAATATACTCTGGTCAATTTAATTGAGTCTACTATCTCTTCCCTGTCATTTGTGGTATGCACCAATGGAAGAAATTGTATTACAATTTTTAAATCATTGTAAGTTGTACAGATTGTAAGAAACCAGGCACATTCTTTAGATGGTATCCTAGTATAACCAGAAACCATTGGCTGGACTATATATATGTGCAGGCGTGGCTGTGTGGTAAGAAGCTTGCTTTCCAATCACATGGTTCTGGGTTCAGTGACACCTTGGGCAAGTGTCTTCTACTATAGCCTCGGGCCAACCAAAGCCTTGTGAGTGGATTTGGTAGACGGAAAC
>JAOPUL010003462.1:11742673-11754082 GCA_027564515.1 Octopus rubescens | reverse complement strand
CACGCAGTGGGATTGAACCCAGAACCATGTGGTTGGGAAGCAAGCTTCTTACCACACAGCCACGCCGCGCCTATATTGTGCAATGAATATTATTTTGTAGACTATTAATGTCCTATGTGATGATTTTTTTTTGTTTTCCGATTTTGAATTTAGTCAGATAATTTGTTTACAAATTTGTTTTGGGTTTTTTTCTCTCTCTCCTACTTAATTTATGTTTTTAATGCTTAAAGAAAGGAATTAGTTTTCACATTTTGTTTGTTTTTTAATCTAGTTCTACATGCAATTCTGAGAAAGGTACCATGTAGACATAGGATGTGCTAGAAACAGCAGCTAAATCTCCCTTAAATCACATTCCTTTCCATTTGAAAATATTTTCAAATTTTTTTCTTTTTTTTTTATCAAAAAGGCTTACCCCATCGTTTGTAAGTGTGTAGTGCAAAGAAATTGGCCTAAATCAGTCCAGAGGGTAGGGGGATGGAGGGGAGAGGAGTGAAAAGAAAATATAAATTTTCAAAAAAATGCTTTCATAAAAGGCTACCCCTTCCCTTGGTGAAAAAAAATTTTAAAAATCCCTGTCAAAACGGAGAAAATGTCCTGATCCAAATCTCCACCGTTTATAGTCCATTAAAATTTTATTGAAATAGTATCATGTCCTAAAATTTCAGGATTTATTTAGTCCTATATCATTATTATTACCTCACTGCCTTGAGGTCCTGGATACATTCCAGGCCAGTGTCTGTAATCAAGTTGTCAATGTAAGTGTGATGATGTTTTCCTCTTCTTACATCATCATGAAGTGGTTTCCACAAGACTAATTTGGATGCTTGCAGTTCAGGCTAATGCATGCTGTGACCAGATAGTCACAGCCATTTTTGCCTGATCTTGCTAACTTTTGGCAGGTTTCCATAAAGGCATTCATTTGTCATATGTTGCTGCCATTTCACATTTATACCTACTATAAATGTGCCAAAACTCAAGTCCCTATAGCTTGTACTTTTGGATTTAGCTAGGTCTGAAAACACCACGTAATTCACCTTGTTACATGTAGCAAAATAGGCTTCATATAAATATTTTAAAAAATAGCCCCCCAAAAAAGTTTCATTTTCAAAACCCTGAAAAAAAAATACCATGGAATCTATTAATCTGTGTAATTTGAAGATGATTATCACCTTAGTTTCAAATATATGATATCATAATTATAGCTAATTATTGATTTAGGCCAATTAGGCAAGATTTCACCCAATTTGCTGACCATTCAAATTGTCATATTTCCTAAAATAGTCATCCAAATCTCACAAATGAGGTATCAAAATGTTTCTTTTTGGATGCTCTCTAAGAAAAAGTACAGTAGAAATTACATTTATATATTCTCAATAATTCATAGTGATACCTAATATAATACAATCTTTACACCCTTTAAAATCATCATCTTCATCAATTTTCCATGTTTGCATGTGTTGGTATATCTGATAATTTTGTTTTGAATCTGCTAGTTTTGCCATATTATTAAATGTAAAGCTAGACAAATACATAGTTAAAAGAAAAAAATACCAACCAATGTTAATATCACTCTTATGATAAATATTTGATTTGAAATTAGTAGTTTTAAAAGAACCATTAAAAACAAGTAACATTCACTGAAAAAAAGAACTCATTACCTATGTAGTATCTTAATAACTTATTAGATAGAAATTACTGAGGTCTCTAAGTTTGCTGGCAAATAAATGCTATTACGTATTGATATATGGCTTGTTAAGTAAAGGGAGATAACTGCAATCATATTGGAGTTAACTCTAGGTTACTGTGTATGTGTGTGTGTATATACATCTAATATATTAAAACAAAGAATGTGTGTGTTTGTCTGTATGTTACCTTCTAGCGCCAAAACTGCTAAACTGATTGTTTTCAAACTTTACACACACATTAGTCATGTTTACGGGTAGGTTTTAAGTACAAAATGGTTTCAAAGTTTAACCATGTGAAAGGGGAAACAGGTATAAAAGGTATTTCTTCAAACTTAGCATGTATGATAAGTTTACTTGCAAAATTTCAATGACATTAATATTCTTCCGAAAATCGATCGCATTGATTTGGTGAGAGCAGAACTGAATATCAAGCAGTTATGTAATAAAAATTAAATAGGAGTATATATAGAGGTGTAAATCATACTAGGAAATAAAAACTATGAAAAAATAAGGTTATCTATATTTACTGAAGAGGAATTGTTTTTTTGTTTACAGCAAATTGACGATTCAAGCTTATTATTCGTAAGAGGTCGATGTGAGAATAATATCTGGAATAGTTCCTCTAAGCAAAGATTGCATCTAGTGTCGCCTATTCTATAAGGTCTAGCCTTAGCTAGAATGTTCCAATTAATAGAGAAGTTAGTGTCAGTGTCTTTTAAAGACCAAATGAGTTTACTTAAAGTGGTGGAGAGAAGTTTGTCTCTTTTTTTGAAAGTTTGTTCGTGGTTAGCTATCCTAGATTTGATAAAAGTGGAACAGCTACCTATATAGTAGAAATTATTATTTACCGTGGAGACAGAGCATTGGTAGACAACATTTTTGAAATTGCATTGGTTGCCAAGTTTGCAAGAAAACTTGTTAAGACAATTACAATTTTGGTATGCAGGGGTGTTGTTTAGGGAGTGTTAGAGTTATTGGGTGTGGTAGATCTATTAGGATGTATATTATTATGGTACAAAGGAGGACTATGAGTAGAGGTGTTATTGGTATCAATATTATGGAAGTTAGGATAAAGAGTGTTGGGTATATAGTTGTTAGTAGGTATAATGTTAAGTGTTAATAGCATTCTTATATTCTGATTCAAACTCTTTGTTTTGACCTCTTTGCTCCTAGAATATCCATTTACTTTATCTCTCATCTTTTACTTGTTTCAGTTATTAGACTGTGGCCATGCAGACATTTCAGGTGAATGAATCGAACCCAGTACTTCTCTTTATTTTTTTTTGCTAAGCCCGGTACTTATTCTATCAGTCTCTTAAGCCAAAACCACTAAGTTACGGGGACATAAACACACCAAACCTGTTGTCAAGTGGTGGTGGGGGAGAAACACAGACACAAAAGCACACACACACACACACATATATATATATATATATATATATATATACATACATGACAGGCTTCTTTCAGTTTCCACCCACCAAATCCACTCACAAAGCTTTGGTTGGCCCGAGGCTATAGTAGAAGACACTTGCCCAAAGTGTCATGTTGGTGAATAGGTCATTTTCTGCATGTTTAAAATTTAGCTGATGATAATGGATTTATGATATGATGTAATCTATGAATGCATCAATAAAATGCTACTGAAACAGCTGTAGTAAATTTAACCCCCCCCCTTGTGTGTTGTTCTTTTATACCTATGCCACACCTGGAACCAACCCTGACTCGGATCTACAGTTTATATTGGATGTATACTACTAACAAATGACTCCTAATGGTTGTTTTACCTTACTGTGAACTTAAGTCCTGGCATCCTAGTGTTGATTCTAATGTATCCAGTAACTAATCTATATATATGTGTGTGTGTGTGTGTGTGTGTGTGTGTGTGTGTGTGTTTATCCCTTCTTTACAGTATCTGTGAAATGAGCATCACTGTCATACAAATGGTGTCCATTTTCAATCTCCTGTGAAAATATTCCAGCCATAGAGATATATTACTTTGCTTGGAAACAAGAAGGGCATCCTGTCATAGAAAATCTGCTACAACAAATTCTGACCCAAGCAAGCATGGAAAAGTGTCCATTAAAATGATGATAAAGCAGAAGAATACAGTGCATAAGAGACTTTGGACAGGATAGTAATCTACTTAACGTTTCCTTGCACATTCTGGTGCCCATTTCCAACAGTGAAATAATAAGGTCAGTGAAGGTAGAATAAATTGTTCATCCCAGAGACACAATGAAATGTCTGCAATGGATCTGAACTCTCAAACAATGAACTGATAGTTCAACACTGCAACTATCCACCTAGCCATTTTACCTCTACTTACATGAACTACTACAATCACTTATCTTTTAAAATCTAATCAATTCACACTTCCCAGCTTAAGAAGGGAAGGACAGTGCATAATGTAATAGTCCTACATAAACTATATCCCAAAAAAGATTAGATGGTCATGGCTTAAATGTGTCTGATCATAGGTTTTCTCTTTAGCCTTGGGCTGAACAACCACTACTTACACCTGAGAAATTGGGAGTCAAGAAAATTTTGCTGGGGATATTGTCACTGTAGTAATTTTACAATACAAACTTAGTTAAGTATAATATAAACTAGGTGAGGAGTGGCTCAGCTTTAAAACCAAGGTGAAGGTCTACAGAGCCATAGTTCTGCCAACTTTGTTCTATGCCAGAGACGTGGACTATTTACAACAAGCATGCAAAAAATCACATGAACTACCTGTTCAAAATGCTGCAGATTTGATAGCAGGACAAAGTCCCAGAGTTTCTTAATTGAATGGTATTGCTCAGTATGTACACTTTCCTATACAATATCCAGGTCATCTTGCCAGAATGGACAATAAATAACATTTAAAATGTCTTTTCTGTATCAAATTGGTAGTGGGAAAATGTTCAGTTAGTGAATGATGCAAATGTTACATGAAAACTCTCAAGGTCTTAAAAAACTTTGATATCTATCCATAATCTTGTGAAATCTACTTGATGTAATCTCAATAGAAAAGCTGCCAGGTATCTAAGCACACCAAGAGCAAACTATAGTGTATCAACTGAATCACTATAATATTAACTAAGCCACTATAATATTAATTAAGGCACTATAGTATTAACTGAGCCACTATAGTATTGACTGAACTACTATGATATTAACTGAGTCACTACATTACTGACAGAGCCACTATAATATTGACTGAATCACTGATTATAATGGCTGATATAATATTGGCTTCAAATTTTGGCACAAGGCCTGTAATTTGGGGGGAGGGGTAAGTTGATTACATCGACCCCAGTGCTCAACTGGTACTTATCTTATTGACCCCCAAAAAGATGAAAGGAAAAGTTGACCTCAGCAGAATTAGAACTCAGAATGTTAAAATGGATGAAATGCCGCTAAGCATTTTCCCAGTGTGGTAACGCTTCCGCCAGCTTACCACTTTAATGGCTGATATAATATTGGATTCCTAATTGTTTCAACTAACATTTCTTTTAAACGTTGCCATTCTAACAAAATGTACGATTTATTGAAGACTTTTACCAAGCTCACCATTTCTTCATGAATATTTCTCAAATATAACTAGCAGTATTAAAGTTAGCATCGTATGCTCAGTCAGCCATTTATTATTATATTCCAATTAACTCTAAAGACAACTAGGAAATCTAAATTCCAGTCCCATCAAACACTTTTTTCTCTTTTCTTTATATCCTATCCATCCAATATTTAAAAGGACATCTTTGTTTACCAAGGTTTAAACAATAACAAAATATAACAGAAACAAAGAAAACAAAAAAAAAGAAAAAAGAAAAGAAATTCAAACCAGGTCAAAGGTCAAATCTGTAACATTATTAAGGATACACTTGCAGAGAGCAAAAAAAAAGGAATTCTGCTCTGACATTGTGCTTTGCAGGATTACTGTCTAAAATGTTAAGAATTCAAATCATGCTACACCATAAGCAACATTCTACCATAAGAATTCAAATATACCACGTCGTGCATAATAATGTAACTACTGCCATCCATGTGGTGTTTCTCTCATATTAACCATGGGTTCTTATATAAGTACAAAGTCAGAATTATGAGGAGGAAACAGTTGATTAAATTGATCCCAGTATAATTCTTGGAAGGATGAAAAGCAATGTTGACTTTGGTGGGATTTGAACTCAGGTAACCAAAACTAATAGAACGAGAAATTTTGTCTAATGCTCTAATGATTCTACCAATCCATGCCCTCTCTCCTAGTAATAATAATAATGATTTCTAACATAGGCACAAAGTCTAATATTTTGGAGGAGAGGTATAGTGAGGTATGTTATATAAAGAGCAACTAGTAAATTGGCTGCCATTTATTTTATCAAACACCTCTACTGCTTTTCTAATATACACCTCTACTGCTTTTGTAATATACACCTCTACTGCTTTTCTAATATACACCTCTACTGCTTTCGTAATATACACCTCTACTGCTTTTGTAATATACACCTCTACTGCTTTTGTAATATACACCTCTACTGCTTTTGTAATATACACTTCACGTACATTATTGCTAATTCTTATTTTTACCTTGAACAGCTCTAGCTGCTGTATTTTTTGCTGACCTTTGTCGTTCCCTTTTCAAGAAGCCACCTTCAACTACACCAAAAACAGCCGTATTTTTCAATCTCTGAAATTGAATAAAGATTAAAATACATTAAGTATGTATATTTTCTTAATTAAATTGTTTTTCTTCTACATACTTTTTCAAACATTAAATCTTGTGAAGAGTGACAAAAAAGTTCTATGGTTGAAAAGTTCTCTTAAAAGATCTAGAGGAATATAACTCTTTTGAGATTATATTTATGTTTTGTTAATTTTCTATGAACATGTTTTGGTTTTTCTCCTTTTCCTTGAGGGCTGCGAGTGCTAAGTTGTTATTTCTTTCTTCAACTAATTGGGAAAGTACAATTACATGCATTATTCAGTAGATTACCCTTTAACTTAATGTTTTCATAATAAAAGCTCCCAGAATCTCCAAACAGTAGCTAATCATAATCATTAATCATTTAGATAGGGAGAAATTTTAGGTGATTCCACTGATCCATCACCGTTCCTTAGGTGCCTATCACCTTTGGACGAATTCTTTCTATGTCTGCTAGCTTGTTCAAATTTATTTATTTTTTTGAAGATATTCATCCACATTGACACTTATATTCTTTTACTCTTATTCTTATAGTGGTTTAAGTTTTGCCTTTCAGGATATTTTTTCTTAGTTAACTTTATCAATCCTAGTACTTATCAATTTCTATCTATTAAATAGCTATGTACACCTTATGACTTACAGACCTTTAGGGATACATTTCCTCCAATTTACACAAACATACATATATTCCACTCAGAAAATATTGATGAACATATGGTTATATAGTAAAAGACATTTGCCCAAAGTACCATGATGCAATGAGACCAAATTTAGAATCACATATTTGTAAAGCAAACTCCTCAACTACACAACCATGTCTGCATCTATATCTTTAATTCCACCATTTAGAGACTTTTAGAGACTATTTAGAGACTTTTTAATTCCACCATTTAGAGACTTTTAGAGACTATTTAGAGACTTTTTCTTCCAGTCAGAGAATTTTTTTTACAAAATAACAGAAAAGGAAATGTGATGGAAAAAGAAATTGTGAACACTTACTGATGACTTATTATGTATCTGTAAGATTTCATCTAAAAAATCTAAAGTTCTATCCACAGATTTCTTGGTGCGCTTAGCAGTGCTACTCTGATCAGTATCACCATCACTGAGGGCTTGGTAAAAATCTGGCATCATAGCTTCCATTGATTTCATGAAAAGCTCAACATCAACCTACACAAAAAGACAATATATACGAATGAACTTTTGATTTTCAAATAGCCAAGAGAGCATGTGGGTATCTGTGGTACAAGTAAAGTGAACCAAATTTCAACTGAGAATTGAAACTGTATCACAAATTGAAGGTGATTTAGCTGCTATAAGTCATAAGCTAAAGCTTTTTTAGCTTATATAAAATCTTGCCCTAACACAAGAGCAACATTATACAAATACAGAAAACTTCATTTGTTTCTAAGATGTGAAAATGTTATTATTTATATGTTTTAGCCAATATTATAAAATGAATATTCTTTTAGTATATCACATAGTTGGAATATTATTTTTGTTTAGCCCTAGATCTATGATTAAAAATCTTTTAGTCATTTGCCAATGTTCTGCAGCATAAGGACCAGAGGTTTGAGGTGTTCCGGATTGCAAGACAGTGTGTCAGTGAAAATTGTAATGTAGAAGAGAAGTGTGCTTGCATAGATGATGATTCACTTGCAGTTAGTGATTCTGAAAAGAAAGAAGCATGGAAGTGCCACTACAAGAAGCTAATACATGTGGAGAATGCATGGGAGGAGAGTCTTCCAAGTTGACAGTAACCATGATAGATAAAGCAATTAAAAGATATGAAGACAGGGAAAGACCCTGGCCTATAAGGAATCATTGCTGAGATGCTTAAAATATCTGGCGGTGTGGGATATGGCCTAGTCACCTGTATAATTAATCAGGTTGTCCAGAAAGGGGTCATACCCAACAACAGCATAATAGTCAACTGCTACAAAGGTAAAGGTGACACCTTAGGCAGAAATAATTAGAGGTATCAAATTGCTGGACCAGGTCATGAAAGTTACAGAAAGGGTCATAGCTCAACTAAGATGAGATGCAGTTTGGTTTTGTACCAGGAAGAAGCACTACTGATGCTATATTCCTAGTAAGGCAAACAAAGTAGGAGAAGCATTTAGCAAAAAAGAAATCTCAATACTTGGCTTTCGTCAACATGGAGAAAGCCTTTGACAAAGTCCTTCGCTCCCTTATCTGGTGGTCAATACAGAAGCTAGGAATAGATGAGTGGTTGGTGAGAGCTGTCCAAGTCATGTACAAGGATGCTGTCAGTAAGGAAGTCAGCAATGAGTATAGCAACAAATTTAGTGTGCAGGTAGGAGTTCACTTATCTGTCCTCTAGCCCATAGCAGAGGAATGTAAGAATGGGTGCCCTTGTGAGCTCCTCTATGCTGATGACCTAGTTCTTGTAGTTGAATCTCTACCAGAATTCAAGAAGTTTCGGGTGTGGAATCAAAGGGCCTTCGAGTTAATTTAGCAAAAACCAAGGTACTAGTAAGCAGGAAAGCAGACAAATTACTAAACCTTTCAGGGAAATGGCCCTGCTCAATATGTAAAACAAGTGTAGGTAGAAATTCCATACAGTGTGCCCAGTGCAAGCTATGGACACATAAGAGGTGCAGCAGTATCACAGGAAGGTTGACAGAGAAAATAGTCTTTGTGTGTGACACATGTGCAGGTACAATAAACACTAAGAATGTACAGGAAATAGACTTCTCCGGCGGGATCCTTAGAGGTAATAGATAGCTTCCATTACCTAGGTGACCAAGTTAGCAGTGGAGAAGGATGCTCTGAAAGTGTAGTTGCTAGAATAAGAATAGGCTGGGCAAAGTTTAGAGAGCTGCTACCTTTGTTGGTAACAAAGGGCCTCTCTCTCAGCTTGAAAGGCAGATTGTATGATGCCTGTGTACAAACAGCTATGCTACATGGTAGTGAAATGTGGGCTGTGACTGTGGAGGACATGCAAAGGATTGAAAGAAATGAAGCCAGTGTGTTCTGCTGGATGTATGTATGCATGTGTGCATGTATGACAAAGTGTAAATGCTTTAAGAGAAAAATTGGGTATAAGAGGCATTAGATGTAGTGTGGAAGAGAGAAAACTGCACTGGTATGGTCATGTGATGCATATGAATATGAACAGCTGCATAAAGAAGTGTTAATTTCTAATTATTGAGGGAACCTGAGGAAGAGGTAGACCCAGGAAGATGTGGAATAAAGTGGTGAGAAATGAACTTTAGGTGTTGAGTTTCACAGAGATGACAAGGGACTGAGACAATTGAGTTTGCTGTGCTTGAGAAGACACGTCAAGCTATGTAAAATTGAGGCCATACAGGCATGTCCTTTATGGCCATGCCCTCCCCAGTCCCACAATCTGTCCCCTGTCAAAACTCCCCCCACAACCCATCTTCCCAACACCACCCTTCCCCCACTCTCCATATGCCTACCCGCACACACTCTCCATGCCCTCACATATCTACCACAGTCCTCTTCAATTTTCTCACTATCATTTGCTACAGTAACCTCTTCTCCATCTCTAAACTTCTTGCTTCACACTCTTATGTAACATCCCTCTCTATCCCCTCTGTACTTCTTATATTCACCCCCACCATACCTTGTGGGTATGTCTTGATACATCTCCACCACTATCTATTTCTCTCTAACTCTATCTCTCTTTCCTCTCCTTTCTTTTCCTACTGGGGTAGCCAAGTATCTCTTCTATAGTAGGACACATCACTATCTCTCTATTATACTTTAACCTCCATCAGTACCATTCCCTCTGCCAGCCGAGGGGACTTTGTCTTGCAAATTACTTGGCAACCCCACTGGTGCTGGTGCCATGTAAAAAGCACCAGTGCTGGTGCCACATAAAAAGCACCTGTACACTCCGTAAAGTGGAAGGGCTAACAGACGTAGAAACCATGCCAAAGCAGACAACGGAGTCTGGTGCAGTTCTCTGGCTTGCCAGCTCCTGTTAAACCGTCTAACCTATGCCAGCATGGAAAATGGATATTAACTGATGATGACAATGACCGAAATTAATTTACAGACACAGTGTATCTTGGACAACATTATTCAATTTCTCCGTCTCTTTTTAAGATAACTGGTAGGTTGAATTTGCTGGTGTTTCTATTAAGTTGAATAGCTGCAAAGGCTTCCTCACTGGCTCATATGCAGGGTATTCTATCTGTTGAAGAAATTGTTTAACTACCTTACAACATAAATACCAATGCTTTCCTTTCCTTCGGCAGGTCTGATTTGGGGAATGGT
Organism: Octopus rubescens; assembly: GCA_027564515.1. Classification (NCBI taxonomy): domain Eukaryota; kingdom Metazoa; phylum Mollusca; class Cephalopoda; order Octopoda; family Octopodidae; genus Octopus; species Octopus rubescens. The sequence continues at coordinate 11,743,441 of JAOPUL010003462.1, read as the reverse complement.
GAAGTTGAAAAGACTCAATTCCAGTATATTGCTAACACCTGGCATAAAACTTCTCAAAACCTCACTTAGTCAAAGTGGCTTTTCTTTTTTCTTGTTCTTTACATGTCTTGTAAGTCACTTGGCAACCTCACTAGTGTCATTGGCATGAAAGAAAGCACCCATTACGTAATGTAAAGTAGTTAGTGTAAGGAAGGGCATCTACTCATAGAAACCATGCCAAAGCTGACATTGGAGCTTGACACAACCTTGCAGCTCACCGGATCTTGTCAAACTATCCAAACCATGCCAGTATGGAAAACGAATGTTAAATGATGATGATGGTAGTAGTGATGATAAGAAAGTGTGGAGCTCATGACCTATTTCAGAGCCTCCAAGATTAATAGAAGGAAGAGAGGAAGATATTCTTAAACCAGAAAGCTTGCAAACAAGTGGATTCTGCTAAGAGCACCCAAGGGTCAGGTAGTGGTGTTAAATAAGATTAAATCTTCCACCCAAGTACACCACAGAAGAATTTGAACTCAAAATACAAAAAGCTGGAACAAGTACTGCAAGGCATTCCTGTCCAATGCTTATCAACTCTACCAGTTCACTGATACTTTGTTTATCAACTCCAGAAGAATGGAAGACAACATTTAACATTGACAGGATTTACACTCAGAACACAAGGATCCAGAATATCACAAAGCATTTTAGGTCAGGTCAGGTTTCTTTTGAGGGCCTGCTACTGGTAATCTGGTAACCAGTACTACCTGTTCCAGGGCCGAGATG
>JAOPUL010003462.1:11119063-11129274 GCA_027564515.1 Octopus rubescens | reverse complement strand
ACACAAAGTCGACCTCAGTGAAATTTGAACTCAGAACGTAAAGAGGGACAAAATGCCGCTAAGCATTTTGCCCAGCATGCTAACCACTCCGCCAGCTCACCCCACCCACTGTGCGTGTTTGAATACATAAATGGGGGAAAGGATAAACTCTTTTTCCTGGTGTCATTGAACTGTGGCCATGCTGGGGCACCACCTTGAAATTTTTTGCTTTTAGGTCAATTAAATCCAACCCAGTACTTTGTCTGGTGTCCAAGTTGACCTTGGCATAAAGGGATGTCACTAGAACATAACCAGATACCACTAGGCACTTTTGTTTGATGCTCTAGCATTGGTTCTGCCATTTGCTTTGAATGTGTGTTTAGAAGGTTTATTTCTCCACCGTGTCATTCTGAATTCCATCTCATTTCAAGGCACCTTAGACAAGTGGCCTTCAACTGACCAATGTCCTAGGAGTGAAATTTTGTGGAAAATGTATGGAAACCTGTAATATGTGTGTTTGTAGGAGTGTGTGTGTGTGTGCGTGCGTGTCTTCACAGTGACTTTGACCCTATAAATGTTTCGTCTTTTAGGCCTTGGAAGGGGTCAAAGGGAGGGTCACCGTTGGGATGTATTTCAGGCATCAGTTGGCCCTAATGGCTGGGTATGAAATTTTCAAGTCAGAACTACTGAAAATAATAATTACTTTCACCATCTTTATGTCTGTTTCTTGTTGATTGGGTTGGACAATCACTATCCCAGTGCAGACCCAAATGGCAAGGGTGTGGTTTTCCCTCCCTGCCCCACAACGTTGTTGCCTGGTGTTAATTAAAGAAATAGTTACTGTTTCATTACTGTTATTATTAAATGCCATTAACCAGTATTTAAACTGGTCATACCTCCCCCTCAAATATTCTATCTGTTTTATGTTCGAACCATTCTACCCTACAATATCATTCTGAAAATAAACAATCACATCATTGAAATCTTTAAGCTACAAGATAAAGAATAATGAATTTAAAACAATGTGAATAAATGAGAATTACATTTGACAGAATAATCTGAATGCGAAAGGGTTAAGGTGGGGAACAGGTTGAATCGTTACTCTGTTGGACAAAATGCTTAGCGGCATTTCTTCCAGTCTTACATACTGCGTTCGCAGACGTTGGCTTTGCCTCTCATCCTCTTTGAGTCTATAAAGTTAGTACCAGTTGAATACTGGGGTTGATGTAAAATTGCTGGCCTTGTGCTAAAATTTGAAACCATTATTGTTTATTATATATTTTATATTTATTATATATTTATATTTGTTTTTATTTGTTTATTATATATATTTTATATTTATTATATATTTATATTTGTTTTTTTTTTATTTTTGTGTTTCAGTTTGGAGACGTGGGCAGTTTGAAGAAAGATGAGATAGCTACAGATCTCTTACAGACGGACAGCATTGTTAAAGACATCAAAACTGTCTACTCGGAAGGACTGATGAAGTCAGTGAATGGGGACAATGGTTTAGCAGACTTTGATAGAAACCAACTTTCGTTTCCAACCAATTTGTGCTCAGTGGCACCAAACAATGATCCTATCAACAGACTGCAGGTTGTTGACAATATGTATTTCCCTAATTATCACAGAGACAACAGTGGAATGACTAATTATCATCGAGATAATAGCAACATTAGAATGACAAATTCTCATTGGGATAGCAACAACATTGGAATGGCAAATTATATGGAAAACAGTACTCTTGGAATGGTTAATTCTCATATGGAGAGCAGGAATTATGGAATGGTCAATTCTCACAGGGAAAACAGTAATTTTGGATTGGCCAATTCTCATAGAGAGAACAGCAATTTTGGAATGGTTAGTTCACATATGGAGAACAACAGTTATGGAATGGTGAATTCGCATATGGAGAACAGGAACTTTGGAATGGTTAGTCCTCATATGGACAACAGTAATTATGGAATGGTCAATTCTCATATGGACAACAGTAACTATGGAATGGTCAATTCTCATAGAGAGAATAACTTTGGAATGGCTAATTCTCATATGGAGAATAGGAACTATGGAATGGTCAATCCTCATATGGAAAACAGCACATATGGAATGACCAATCCTCATATGGAGAGCAGTAACTTTGGAATGGTCAATCCTCACATGGAGAGAAGCAGCATTGGTATGGCTAATTCTCTTATGGACAGCAGCAGTCTTGGAATGGCTAATACTCATATAGAGAGAAATGACATTGGAATGGGGAGTTCTCATCTGGATAGGAATGACATTGGAATGACCAGTTCTCATCTGGACAGTAGCAATATTGGAATGGCCAGTTCTGAGACAGAGAGTAGTTCCATTATTGGCTTGGCCAATTCTCATCTGGAGAGCAATATTGGAATGGTTAATTCTAATCTAGAGAGCAGCAATCTAGGAATGGTCAATTGTGATTCCGAGAGGAGCATGATTGAAGTGGCCACTTCTGATATGGAGAGGAACGATATTGGATTGGCCAATTCTCTTACAGAGAGGAGCAATATTGGGATGGTTAACACTGTCTTAGAGGGCAGCAGCACGGTTGGAATGACCAGTTTACCTGTGGAGAGCAGTGATAATGGAATGACCAATTCCGAAAAACTAAGTAACAATGACATTGGAATGTTCGACACAGAATCTTTCTCTTCTCTCAGTGCTGTAGCCCTCACTACTACTGCTACAACTACTGCTACTACTACTACTAGTGCCACAACCACCATCACCCCCACCACCACCACCCCCCTCATCACTTCCACCATCACCACTGCCCCCACCATCACCTCCACTCCCATCACTACTACGACAACTGTCACTTTCTCCAGTGCTGCTCTTTCAACTGAACCAGTCTTTAACAGCCTCAGCTATACTGACACCACCAGCTGCACCAGCAGCAGCAGCAGCAGCCCTAGCTACATCAACACCAGCTTTAGCTGCACCACTACCACCACCACCACCACCACCATCGACACAAGTAGTAGCTGCACCACCACCACCACTGCCAGCTGCCCCACCACCACCACCACCACCAGCTCCATCGACAAAAATAGCAGTAACATCATCAGCATCGATAGCAACAACTGCAACAACAACACCAACACCAACAACAACAACACTGACAGCGACTGCAACAACCAAAATATTGACACTCCAATTGCGACCATTGCTGCAGTTTACTCAGGGGATGTCGTTACAGATGTTGTTAAAGATGCTATATTCTCTCCGATAACTTTCACCGAAAATACATGCGACAACAATGGTGATGTGACAAGCTGCAGCAATAATGCAGTTAACAGCAGCAGCAGTAGCAGCAGCAGCAGCAGCAGTAGTAGTAGTGATACTGGTAGCAACAGTTGTCTCCAAATCAGTGATATAGGCCTTTATGATACGAACAGCAATGCTGACAGGGACACGGTGGAGGGTGTTGACGAGAGCAATGACCAACCCCGTCTTCTGTCGTGTACGCCGCCACCCCCTATTTTGACATCTGTTGAGAATGTGAAAACGCCTGCTGCGACAACAAGTCCTCCGCCTTCGTCTCCTCCCGAGCCTTTGTTTACCGTTCTTAAGAGCAGCCAAGAGAATGTGAAACCCTCTTCCCCAAAACCTGCTTCCCTGAGCCCTGCACCACTGGCACTACCGTCACAGCCATTCATCACAAGTTTCCTTACTAAAATAACTGACACAAAGACACAAGGTGCCAGCAGCAGCAGCAGCAGCAGCAACAACAGTAGTAGTAGTGGTGGTGGTGGTGGTATTAATAATAATAATAATGATGATGATGATGATGACTCATCAGCAGGGGACTCTGAATGTCTCCCTGCTGTTTCCTGTCCCCCTGCTGTTTCCAATACCTCCATGACACAACCTGAGAAAGAGGCTGGAGGCAATAGTGCTCTTGTTGTTGTTGGCGTTTCTGATTCTGGAGTAGAGGGTAGTAGCACCACCACCACCACCACCACCACCACCACTATCAGCAGTAGTAGTAGTAGTAGTAGTAGTAGCACCAGTACCAGTAGTAATAATAATAATAATAATAATAATAGTTCTCTCTTTATTGCCACAAAGACAACGGATGAGAGGATATTACAGAAACAGAGCGACATCACCACCCCCACCATCACCACCCCCACCACCACCGCCAACAACAACAACAACAGTGTCAACAACAAAACCAAAAGCAGCAGCAGTATCAGCAGTAGCAGCAAAGGTAAAACTAAAACTAAAATCAATAATAATAGTAATAATAATAATAACAACAACAGCAGCAGGAATGATAATAGGAAAAGTGCTATGATTAGCCTCAAGGACGGTCCAAGTAATGATAATGAAAATGCCAGGAAGAACGAATTAGAAAGTCTGTTTGTATCTTCTCCATTACTAGCTTCTTCATTATCATCAAAACCACCAACATTGCAACAGCAGTCAACACCACCACCACCACCAACTCTCCCTCTCATTCTTGTTCCCCAACCAATACAAACTAAGGATGTTATTGCATTGGAAGGCAAACGTGACGAGATTCTTATTACTGGAGCCGAGGCCAGTCAAAAGACTCCAAGAACTTCCCCTGTTTTTAGCCTCACTGCTAACTTCTCCACCAACCTACAGAAGCATGATGCTAGTCTCACTGAGAAACGAGCTTTATCTCCTCCTGCTCCACCACCTCCTCCTCCTCCTCCTGTTGTGTCTGCTGCTGTTTCATCTTCCAACAGTCCATTACACATCATACCTGATGTCTCCAGTTCTGACACTCGTTCCTCCCCTCCTACAACGCCACCGTCTTTAACTCCTGCTTTTCAGCTCCTTTCCCCAGGATTACTACCAACTGTAGTAGATCAGGTGAGCAAGCCAACCCCCAAAGCCCGCAAATCAGGTACCCCAGCTAACCAATCAAACCATTATGTAAAGACTGTCAACCTTGCCCCAATTGCTAATATCAGAATTAAGTTACCTGTGATTGAGAATTCTTACAATTCCTCACCGAAATCTCCCCCAGTAAGCCCCTTAAAGATCAGCAAGGTGAGTTCCTCGAAATTTGATTTCCCTGATAAAGACGAGCCCCTTTCCCTGTCTGACTCAGAAAACAGTCGATCTAAGACCATCCGTCCGAGGAAAAGACGCTGGGGTACATATGATCTCCCTAACAAAAAACGGAAAAAAATTTTTAAACGTAACAATGAAAATTCTGGTCAGGATGACATGGACGATGATGATGATGACGATGAAGATGACGATGATGATGTTGTCTCGCGAGATGGAGAGGATTTGTCAGATAAAACTCCTTCTTTAGAACCAGTCGAGTGTGATACCAAAAAGACATTTAACACTGCGAGTCCTGTAATAAAAAACTCATCCACTATTTTGGAACTATTGACTAAAAAGAGTCACACGATGGTTACTACTAAAGAAGAGAATTCTGGCCCAATCATGCCACATTTACGGCGGAGTAGGGTGCCATCTCAGCACAGAAGATCTTCGACAAAAGGTGGCCATACTGGCAAGACTGTTGCAGAACTTCTTCGAGAAAGCCAGGCTAAACAACTGGCTGCTAAAGAATTTCACAACACCACAGCAGCACATCAGTCGGCACCTTATCTATTCAAAGAAGCAGACAGAGTTATAGATATTACGGTAAGTTCCTTCTTGTTAATCCTTTATGTAAAATGCTTGGAAACGGAATTGTTTCAGAGTTTGGAATGATTGTTTGCATCTACAAAATAGAACAGCTCAGAGGTAGAACCTAAATCTAAACATGTTCTCCATTTAGATTTCGTAATAGATGCAGAGCAGGTATGGTTGTATGGTTCAGAAGTTTACTTCCCATTCATGTGGTTTTGGGTTCAAGTCCATCTGTGTGGCACTATGGGCAAGTATCTTCTACTGTAGCCATGGGCAGGCCAGGCAATGACCTTCATTTCCAGTCTTCTTTGTGAAGACACATGGCTGAGTGGTTAGAGAATTGGATTCACGATCGTGAGGTTGTAAGTTCGATTCCCAGACCGGGTGATGCGTTATGTCCTTGAGCAAGACACTTTATTTCACGTTGCTCTCTCTTTCTACCTGGAGTTGCGACCGATAGATAGTATTAGCAATTGGAAAGACCAATGGAAAACATTGTTTCCCTGGACTGATCTGACGAAAGTCGATCGACTGTCGATACATATATGTTGAAAATAGTTCATCTATTTTACATACCTCAAATAAGCTCTTGAACATACCTCTTTGAGCATAACACGCGAACACACACACACACATGTACACACGCATACATAGCTAAAAGGAGCCTAAGAAAAAATAACTCAGGAGCCAATGGCATGAAAAAGAAGCCAAATTGGTACACTGAATGCTTCACACGCCAAAGTTTTAACTTATTGAAGTTTTAGCTTCACGGACGGAAAAGGAAAACAAAAATTTGTGGTTTGTGTGCATGTGTGTGCGTGCGTGCGTGCGCGTGTGCGCGTGTGCGCGTGTGCGTCTTCAAAATAAATTTACAAAATGTCAACTAACATCAATGATTGATTTAATCATCAAATGTGTTTAAATTTTATATGATACATGTACTTTTGTATATATGATACATGTACTTTTGTACATGTATCATATATGTTCATGTACATGTAGCTGGTTTGTTGCTGGTGACCCTGGCGTTCGCTGTTGGCGCTGTGACGTATACGTAAGCAGTTCCATATATTAGTTGTTCCATTACTATATTTTTTATCCTCTATCATGATTGATGAAGTGCAAGCTACTATTAAAAGAAAACGCGGAGGAGGAAATGGTATGTGCAATCGTTTCAAAATTCAAGGAAGAATGACTGCGGAATTCCGAATTTAAGGACTAGTTTCAATAAAAAAAAAATGATAAGGAAGCTAGATATGTGTACAAAAACTACAACTACAACGGTAACCTCAGAAATGCAAACAAAACCGAGCAAGGAAATATAAAAGAAAATGTTTTGGTGTGCCTAACTCTAGTGTTGATATTATTATCTTTTGTTGCGAAAAAGATGTCAATGAAAACCGAACAGTAAAAAATGAACCGTCTATTTATGAGTTTTTGCTGAACATAGCATTCCTTTGTAAACATTGATAATTTTCTGACAGTATGTAAGAGAGCATTACCAGACAATAAGGTTGTTGAAAAATTATCAATGAAAATAACAAAACTTTCGCATGTCATTCAGAATGGAATAGCCTTTCGTAAAAAAAAATATAAAAAATAGGCAATGCGTATTTTCTAAGACACAAAAACTTTCTTACACCCGAACAAGTCACTCAAACTCTAGCTCTAGTTGTGAAATAAGCATAATCTAAATAAGCATGATTTTGTACTATAATTGATGTGAATGGAAAGATTCTTTACAATACTGCCAGATTTACGTTATGAAAAATAAATATTCCCTGAGAAAATATTATTAGATATTATTTACAAGCGCTAATTGTTCTTCCATGAAGAGGACCAAAAGTGGGTTCCAAAAAATCACTGGAATGTAATGTGTCTTCTGTTTTTATTATGGAATACATTTGTCTTTCTTTCGCCCTCAGCGCAAGTCATGCTGTTGGAGGTTTTCTTAAAATATTTAATGTCACATTTATATCGCAGTAGCAAGAGACCACCGGTCTTTCCCCTCGTCCAGAAAGGGAATAGAACGCTTTGCTGTAAAATACCTAATCTTTCACAAACGTGGTGGCTTTCGCGAGAAACAGTTGTTACAATGATCTTTGGATAATTTGATACTTTACTTCTTTCATTCTGATGTGAAAAGAAAGTTGACCGAAGCGTGTGAATGTTGAATTCCAATCAGAGCATTTCAGGTTGCATCTTCTTTATTATGTGACATCAGCAGAATATAAAAATATTTTGAGTTTCTTTATTAAAGAGGAATTATCGAAGGCCAATAAATTATCAGAAATCGATCCAAGCAGTTAAAGTAACTACAAATAAACATTAGTATTGTCTGCCTTGGGGGAAAGTCAACAACACACTTAACAAGTGAACTTTTTGATGATGAAATCGGTATTAGAAGATTTAAAACTGATTGTTTGAAATTCGCTGTGAAACTAGGTAGTAAAATAAGAAATTGGTGAGGGATTATTATTAAAGTAAAGGTATTACATTTAAAAAGTAGCTGATGATCTTAGTATATCATCTGCATCTAACATTCTGCTAGCTGTTCATTTTCCATCTATTGTGCCGGAAAGCAGACTATATGGTCTTCAAATGAAAGTTATCATTTAAGAGCAGACAATTCGCCAATCGTTACAAAATATGTTTCTGAATATATTTTGTGGTTCAAGTTAAAATACATAAAAGGTGGGCTTCATAATTAAAAATAGGATTTGTTGTTTCATTTTATGACTAATTTAACTATCTTGCCACTTTCGTCAGTATGCGATGAAAGTAAATTCTTGCTAATGAACTGAGTCGAAACAAGATGTACTGATTCTTTAAAAGGCAGAAACTGTAAAATGTAGATTACCTACAACGCTCTCTATAAATGATATGGAGAGCATTACGTTGGAGCACGGAAAAGAATTAATCAAGGGCTTAGAAGAAAGAACCATAAGCAAGAGATGCTTGGAAATACTTGAATAAAAAAAAAAGAAAGAAAAAAAAAATACAAAACAAAGGAAATAACGAATCAGTAAATCTTTTCAAGAGGAATTGAAGAAGAGGCGGGGCAATTATTGTAATCTGCATAAAAAGTATATAAAATGCTGCTATATTTCTATTCAAACGTGATACTATAATTGGATAATATGATTTTTTGTGTGTTTTGAGTCTTTCTCTTTCTGCAAGCATGATCAAAAGGTTTTCTTAAAATCTCATTTTCAGCCTTAAGCACTATACAGATGCAATAATAACATTCTGATTTCTAGCATAAGACAAAGTCAAGAATTTTAGAGAAGAAACAGTCATGATATCGACGTCAGTGCTTCACTTATTTTAAAGAGACGCAATTAAATATCAAAATGCATTTTCTAGAATATTCGACTGATGAGATGAAAATCTGTTAAATAGTGTACTGTCGAAACGTTATCTGATGTCAATAACGGGATTGTCCGCAGAAAATTAAAAAATAGCATTGTAGACAAGTATATATGAAAAAGAGCAGAGGTGCAGGGATGCAACCCTGTTTCAAGTCAGAACTATACAGAGGGTTTATTTAGATAAAAACAAAAATGATGAACTGTTTTCTGCTTTTCTTTTACAGTTGCCTTACACATAAAATAATGTAAGATATGTTGTGTGTATGACAGAGATACGAAAACTATTGATATGCGGGAAAAAGTTATGGAAGACCTGGAGACAGTTTATGAGGAGTCTTGTCAATAATTTTCCTGCGACAAAGTTAATATCTACAAAATTTTCAATCTCCCTTCTTGAAGAGAGTAAACATATCTGCGTTTGGGACTCGCTAGTCTTCCCATATTTCAAGGATCAGAATGAAAACTTGGTTTTGCGAGAAGGATGTTGTCTGGTCATGGGGATTTTCATGATTTCATACAGTTCAAGGCATTTTCAAACATAGTTGTCCAGGATGACGAGGGAGATTTTTCATGAAATCTGCTATTGATGAATTCCTTCTAGCGTCCGAGGATATTACATGGATCTGTCAAGACTTATGTTGTCTGCGGTTAGAAGCTTATACCCTGACGTTGGTACTGGTCTTAACATTTACTTAGCTCCAAGAACGATCTTTCTGAGATGATAGGCATCTGTTTAGTTTTGAAACTCTATTGCTCTTTGTTGGCACTGCATTTGTCTGAATTTGTCCTGTATTTGTCTGAATTTGGTCTGATACTAGCAAGTCTTTTAAGTTTTCATCTTAAGTCTTGTTCATATGACATCTGGATCTTTCATTTTTTATGGGTGAGCTGATTGATTTATTTTTTGTTGTTGTAAAACCAATATTGACTCTTCTTTTAACTGAAAGTAATGGTGCTGTCTCGGTGATGATGGTTTGAATTGATGACCTTCTTTCTCTAGAGAGTGATTTTTGTGGGTTTTGTAACAAAGTTCTAGGGAAATAGTGTTTTTGAGAATTGTCTCTGATAAAAAGCATTTTCAAGCATTGAAATATATTTTCGTCGAGATGGAATGACTCCTGATTTCTTGTTTTTTTCTGAACACACACACACACACACACACACACACACACACACACACACACACACACACACACACACACACACACA
>JAOPUL010003462.1:10388009-10404352 GCA_027564515.1 Octopus rubescens | reverse complement strand
GTTCTTGAGTGAATCTGCCGACACTCAATCAATCAAACATACAATCAAGAACACTGCAATTTATAGTTTAGATTAGTCTATCTGAGTTTCACAATTCTCGTGTTTGAGTTGATCGAGTTGAGTGTATATTTAAGTTTCTAATTTATATATCTCTACTCATATGTATGTGTATAAACGTGTCCAGTGGATTTCAGTGGGGCGGTCAAGAAAGTATTTCTGTGACCTCTTGACCATTCCTAATTATAAGAAACAAAAGGATGTTCTGGTGCAAAAGTTATTATTCATTTCAAGGAAAAAGGAAAGGTCACAAAATTACTTTCTCGAACCTCCACTGAAATCCACTTGACACCTGCGAACATTTATTTCTGAATAAAAAAGAAATGAAAAAATTGAAATGCTATTTATTTCAAAAGGGAAGAAACATTTTCTTGACCCCCCCCCCCCACACACACACACACTGAAAACTGACCATTCCTGAATAGAAGAAACAAAAGGATGTTCTGGTGCAAAAGTTATTATTCATGTCAAAGAAAAAGGAGAGGCCACAGAAATTCTTCCTTGACCCCCCCCCACTGAAATCCACTTAACACCTGCCAACATTCTTGAAAAATGTTTTGACATAAAAATTATTATTCATTTCAAAAGAATTTTTGAAACATGAACACCCATCCCAGACCCCTACATAGACAACATATATAAGAAGAGACTGCAAGATGAAACCTCACACTTACTCTTAAATATGCACAACATATAAGAACAAGCTGTCTTTTAATTTCCAATTTTTCTTATTACCTATTTTTTAAAACTTTCAACTCTTAATATTTGATAAAATGGACATACACATCGAAACCGGTTATATTTTATAAAAGTCACTCAATGTAACATTTATATAAAACAATACTTAAATATACTTCTGTGCTGTTACCCATCTTTATTTTTTTAACTATAACCATCCCTTTTTCAACTATATATATACACACACATGCACACACACAAGAGATAAAAAGCAATAGATTCTGTAGAACCATATACATTTCATACTTTTTAACATGACTTTTTGGCACCAAATTTCGGTATCTAGACAACCAGATTAATCAACTCTTTAACAAGTGTGTTCCAATCATTTAAGAATAGTAGTTCTTAACCATGTGACAATTCCAGACCTCCATAAACTGGCCAATGTATCTCCCAGAATCATCATTATCACCATCATCATCAATTCTATATTCTGCCAATATAATAATGTTAGTAATATGGTTTTAATTTACAAATGGATGACCAGAAGCAGAAGAAGAAATAAAATCATCGAGGATTTTAGTCATGTATATTAATATAAAACAATAATAGTAGAGATTGAATCCCATGGCCCCAGGGTGGCTGAATATCCCTGGCTATGAATCCCTGCTTTTGAACGTTGCCAAGGAAACTGAAATGTTAATGTGACAGGCTGTCACTGTTATGATAGGAAATCAACTCTAGTTCGCTTCTGTTCCAGATTTCAACTTATTGATTTCGTTAGATTATCTGATTATTGTTCATGCAGCTACCAGTCTATAATAATACTCATATTAATACTATACAATGAACAAGACAATGGTGGAGTCTCAATGTAGTCAATCAACCTGGTAGAAATAGCAGCTAAATCTCCCTCAGATCACAACCCACCATCTTAAGGAACACGTTTTGAATAATATAGTCCTGGGTCTCTTACATCATATAGATGGAATGGTCATGGTTGGAATATTTTTAATTATAGTTAATCTGCTTAATCAAGGCTGACCTGGGGCTAAACAATAGCAATTAATTTGACTGAAGCAGTTTTCAAACACACCATTTATAGTAGATAATATTTCAGTTTATTTATTAAAAACAAATTACTTGATTAAATTACATCGTTATTGTCTCAATTTCACTCTCTCATTTTATTTAATTCTACCATAACTAATTTACTATTTCCACTGCAGCTGCTACTACTACTACTACTACTACATTTCTACTACTACCACATTTCTACTACTACTATTATTCTGTTACTTCTACTACTACTTTTGCCAATCAATAGAATCTACATTACACATCGTTCATACAGTTAAAAATGTATGAAGTGCTTTCCATACAACATTTTACTTGTCTAACTACCATCCTCACTGTGTCAATAGATTTAGAAGCTTCAGAATAATTGTGTGCTGCAGGCTTTCACTTCTACACTCTTTCCTTTCGATAGTCAAAACTTCTGCCTCCAGCTAAACTATTAAACATTGATCATTGATCACTGTTCATTGATCATTGATAGATATTTACACATTACATAGCTTTAGTTCTCTCTAAATCTCATTCAAACTATTACAATATAGAAAGCTGACTCTAACAAACATTTAATGGCACCAAATCACTCTGCAAGTGTTTTTTATAATATTACAAACTGTAAAATAAGAAATTTAGAATTTTAAATAATTTTTTTCTTAATTCTTGAAATATGTCTATTATTCGAATAGGACCCAGATTTAAAAAAATTCTATGTCTCATGTTTGGTATCTCCATCAAAACACATTAAAACAAATAGGATTTTGTGTTTATACGTGTGTGGTGTGTGTACAAGGTATCTCTTATTCCATGTGGCTTTGATTGCAAGGTAATCAGGAGATTTGTTGATTGATAACATGTCTAAAGCTACAATTAAAAGTATATATACACATAGCTACCTATATATATATATATATATATATGGCTACATATATGACTGCATATTTACATATACATATACACATACACATATCTATACATATGTAGCTATATATACATATAGAGATGTGTATATATAGCTCTATATGTACAGAGTGGTCAGACAGTCTTGTCACGCCCTACCAAAAAGTAATGAGAACAATAGATTTCAAATCGAGATCCTTTGTCATGTGTGTTAACATTATGGTTTTGGGAATTCCGAGCTCGGAAGACCGTTTTCGTAGTGACTTCTTGGGTGATCGTAGCACAAGTGCCTCCACCTCTGCACATGTGTCCCTTCACATTGAGGGTTGTCCTATCCTCAGTTTGTCCTTAATTGATCCTGTGAGAAACAGTTTATGTTCCCATCGCAGTACCGTTCTCTTCAGAGGAGCTGGTTTGCCGAATCTTGCAGTGAAGATAAAACAATATATAGGGGTAACAAGACTTTCGGACCACCCTGTATATACATTTACATATATAGTTACATATCTAAACAAATTCAATGCCACCCATTTCCATTCTATTCATTTGTTGTTGATCCACAGCTGGGTGGAACCTCAGTGCAACATTGGTCTCTTTTGTTGGTTATACACCAGCTACCTGTCCACCCTGGCCAGTTTGGTGAGGGATTGTTTGGGCAGGTGGGTGTCTCTGTGGTCATCAGCACCTTAGTAAGATTTGAACTCAGGACCATAGCTACAACAAATATCATAAGGCAGAGTCTATCTGATGCTCTGACTAGTCTGTCAATTTATTGCCCCCTCCCCTCATTCTCTCTCTCTCTTACACACACATGCATTCACTTAGACATTGTCACAAAAACTTAAACAATTTTTCCTTTTCAAAAAATATAAATTAATTCCTTTCGTTATTGTTTTAGTTTTAGTCAACATCTAATTAAATCTGAAATGATTTATTTTCATCATTGCTATCACCAAAATATTTAATTTAGTCTATGAAGTTCTTTTGCTGTTGACTAATTTCCTAAATTGGCACCAAATAAAGTTCTTCCTTATAATCTGTCAACTATTGAGATAATATTGAAAACTCAGTTCCCATAGCTCCAGTCTATAGTGATGGCCATTACCTATGCACTATGACCCTCATTGAGTTGTAGGGTTGTATTCCTGAATATGTTGTGTAATGTGTAGGCATAAGAGCCACAACACAATATATTCTGCAAATAAAAAAGAATAAAATAGTTTTCCAAGAAAGCAATAAATATTAATTCTATTAGAAATTTGTAAAATTGGTTTTGCTTTATATTTAAATATAAGAAAAAAAAGGGCAGGGAGTGTAGAATTTTATTGATTTTGTTTTTTTCCCCAAAAATGTATTGATCAATATTGTGTTTGTAAAAACATAGACACATTAAAAACACTCATGTTAAACTTACTCATGGCAGTGACAAGTTAATGGCACCTGGTACTGTTTGCTGTTAAGAAGGGCATCCAGCCATAGAAAACAAACCAAAATGGACTGGATTCTGGTGCAGCTCCCCATCTAACCCATGCCAGCATGGTAAACAGATGCTAAATGATGATGATGATAGAAATATAAAAAACAAGATGGTGGAATTATATTAGACATGTGTAAGTGAAATTTGAACATAGGTCAGTGCTGTCTCAGATTGAAGGTATTACAATGTTGTAACATACATCACACCTTCTGTTGATATCTGGTCATCTACAGATGAGTCATCTTGGCCTTCCATACATCTTACTACTCACCCTTCACAACATCTTCCTGCAGTACATTCACCTACAATGCCCTTTCCTTTGATGTCTCCTGTGTTGGTTCACATAACCTGAGCTGGTTGACTGACTGTTTCTGTCACTGATTGACTAGACTTAATCTTCAACCCTAATAAACCCCATCATGCAGTGACTTGTTCTGTTTGATGTTAAGTACTGCATACACCGTTTTGATATAACAACCATCTTGAGACTTCTGCAGGGTAGGCTTCAGGTAGACGACTCAACAGTGGCACAAAAGAAACTGAGTTAGATATATTGAATGAGGCTGAAATACAACACATTAACTTTGCCATTCAGAGCCTTTGAAGGAAACTAACTTCTTCATTATAATGTCTTGCTGACATCAGAGTAATCCATGGTCTCTGACCCAATTATTTAAAGTCATTGACTTCTCACAGCGTAGTACCACCTAGTGTCATTAGAGATGCATGGTACTCTAGGAGGGTATTGTACATTTGTATAGCCTTCGTTTTTCATGACCTTGGTTTTCATGGCATTTAATCAAAAACCAATCTTGGCACACCATACCTCCACTCTATTCAATAGTTCCTGTGTTTGTCTCCTGCAATAAGCCACCAGACTGATGTTACCTGCAGAGTCCTTTAGAACCACAACAAGGAGTCACCTAGACTTCTTAGATATAACAGTGAAGCCCAGTTCAGGCTCCTATCTATTGATGGATATGTCTAAGTCCAGGATAGTAATAGAATATCCCTGATAAGATATCAAACTCTTCACTGCTGCTGTTCAGGGTTACCACTTTGACTTTTGTTCTTACAGCATGAAGTAGGTTGGGGGTGAGGCAACATAGGTTTTAAATATTTTCATCACCCCCACCCCCCACCTCACCTCACCTCTCTCTATTGAGTCAAATGCTCTGAAATCAATAAAACACAGTTCTGCAATCACACCATTCTTTTTCATCTCTCTGATGTTTCTTTTAAGGTCATCATTTGGTTTTAAGGTAAACACTGCTATACTTAAACACAGAGACTCACCCAGACACATGAGTGTATATACCACATGTATGTACACTCATGTACATACACATACACATAAAATATATATTTATTAAAAATTAAATATTTAGTTCTACTATTCCTATTGAGTTCTTTCTCAGATGAAATTTATATTTCAACATCTCCATAGATGTTAAAAACCAAAATATATTGGAAGTTCTCACACACATTCTATCTACACTTAAAAAGGTTTAAACAACAGGTATAGGTATATATGTATGTGTATACATTTCTGGGGGAGGGGAGGGGAGGGTTCTGTAGTTGTGTGTAATCTTAGTATCCTGTATTGATCATCACTAAATATTTTTTTAAATGGTAAAGAAGTTTAAAAATTAGATAAAATGTTCTAAATGTTCTTCATATCTCCTGAGTTCAAAAACAGGAATAATCTACCAAGTTTAAGACATCTTATTGTGCTCCACATTTTCTTCCACCCAAAGCAACAGACAAAACTGTCCAAATTTGTTGCAATGATGTCTTCCACCGTGGACTGGGTATGGTTTATTTGTATTACCTGCACCAAAGAACTTATCTGTGGTGTGATTAAATACTCAATGCTACCTTGTATCAGGTGTTAGGTGAACTTCCTGGCAACTAACCTGCAATATAACCTCTTATACTCTGCAACATTTAATTCCTATGTTTCATCTTTTTTTTTGGTATGGTTTCTGTGGTTGGAAGCCCTTTCCCTCTCCAGTCCCTTTACAAAGGAGACTGGGTGAATTTCATCACACCACTGGCATGTCAAATATTAGGTTTTAATACCCAGAAATGTACTGAGGAAACAAATCTGTGTGTGTATATATTTCTATACCAGCTACTATAAACTGTATAAATATAATGAAGATTAGCTGCGAGTTAAACAGATCGGGGTGAATACAATGACATACTTAAAACAAACAGTTGGCCACTAAAACATAGTCAATAGGTTTTAAGCTGCTTACGGCAGTTCTAATTATATTCTCTTTAATTAGAAAATATATTGATGCATTTCTTTTTGTTTTGTTTAATATATATATATATATACATATACATGTGTTTATGAGTGTGTGTGTGTGTGTGTATATATATATATATACCTGTGCCTGCTGTAAAATACTTGTCTATAAACACTTTGATGTTGTACCAAGGTACTCTACTAGGTGTACCAAAACACTTGACATGATGTATAAACAAAACATCAACCAGAGAAATGCTATTCATTGTGATTTACTTATGGATCTCTTTAATTTATTTGGCTAACACATATCCTTGGCGTGGCCCATTGCTGGCCTTTCTCTGCTTGACCAGCAACAATACAAACCCTTTACAAAGTCAAAAGGTGACTCAGAATAAGGTCTTGGCCCCACAGTTGAGACTGTATACTGCTACTTGTAAAGATATATTCAACTATATCCAGAGAAAGATCGCTTAATTTCAAGTCATTTGCAAATAACACCAACCTCTGGCTTGCAGACATGCTGTGTCCTCTCCCTGTCATTTTACAACAACTACATTGCCCCTACCCCACCCCACCCCACCTCTATTTAACCCCTTGGATCTGGTTGTTCTTGTGTAACCTCCACTCAGGCATTGCATATTCACTTGTATCTTGTCTTGTCAAATTGTTACTGTAAAAGAGGACCATCACTTACCTCAGAGGCCCTGTGTGGGGGCTCTGTGTGGGGGACCTGTGTGGAGGCCCTGAACTCTGGTTCTCTCTCTCTCTCTCTCTCTCCACACCATCTCAAGAAAATAACAAAACAAAAAAAACAACAACATAAAACTAACATTTTATAGATTTGTTGTTGTATAAGAGTTTTCCAGACAACAACTCTCAAGTTAGATAAATTTCTGAGGTCTATAGTTTTATATACATAATTATAAAGTTATATAGATTGTTATATAACTATACACACTCTTATATAATTATATACACTGGTATATAGGTATGAACACTGTTACATAGCCAAATGCATGTGTGTATAGTTATATGCACTGTTATATTGTATATTATAGTTTAGCAACTATCAAAATTAGCTGGTGTGTGTGTGTGTGTGTGTGTGTGTGTGTGTGTGTAATGAAAAGCAGTGAATTGGCAGAAGCAGTTGAGCATCGGATAAAAATGCCTTGTGGTATTTAGCTACAGTTGCATACATTTTTAGTTCAAATTGTACAGAGCTCAACTTAGTTTTCATTTGTCATTCTGTCGTCAATAATGTACCTGTAATATATTGGGCACAATTCAATCAACTGATACTGATGTTGCCTAAACTTCTTCAGGCCATAGACTGAGTATCTTAAATGAATCTTCTTAGTACTACTCAAGCTTTAAGGGAGGCTTAAGTGGAAATCACCCCCACAGTTGTAATCCTAGGTATTGTTATCAAGGGGGCTCTGGCCCCAACAACCACAATATTCCTATAAGCAGCAGTGACCCTACTCCACCCAACATCCCCACTATTTCTGTGAGAAATAACAATTCCTTTATCTACTAATATACTTAGCGGTATACCTCAGCATCACTCAACTTAGTCTGGAGCTATCATATCGAACATCAACAGTAATTAACTGAGTTCTGTTAGTTTCACTTTGGATTTTGTGGCAATGGTTAACTGGAGACTGAATAGAAGCATAAGACAGAAGTCTGGCTCTGAAGAAACTGTGTGTATTTTTCTGGTTAGAATAAAATTTGTTGTTGTTTTTATTTATGTTGCTACTTGAAGACTTGTGCTGCCACCTGATCAATAACTTCATGGTGGCCACTTGTGGAGCTTATCTAGGTTGAATATACTCTGATATTCTACTAGCACTAAATACTAAACATCAACTTAATATATGAACGGATTGATAGAGATTTAGAACTTATCTCTAACCTCCATTTCTCTCCATATAGCTTTGTGTGTATGTGAGTGTGTATACATACACACACACACACTCTACATATATATATATATTCAATCACATACATATATATATACATATATATATATATATATTCTTCTAAATTACTCATCATTTCCATATAACATTTGAAACTAAAACAGGTTCCTGACACAAGCACACTTCTTCTTCACACACATATTTATATAACCCATGCCAGCATGGAAAACAGACGTTAAAGGATGATGATGATGTGTATATAGCTTTATATATGTGTATAAATATATTTATGTATGTATATATATATATATATATATACATAAATCTCTCTCTCTTTCTCCTCTCCTCTCCTCTCTCTCTCATAAAGAGTCAGGAGGTAGGAGAGGTGAAGATATTTATTTAACCTCTTGCCATCCTTAGGATTACAGCTGTTTCACAGCCTTCGTCATGTACTAATATGAATGCTATGCATTATACAATTGTATATTTACAAATCAGTGTAGATACAGAAAGTTCATCAGATCACTAGAACCTCATAGTTACACTAATGCTTTCAACTCTATGTGGTCTGCTAGATGAGCTTTCCATGATAGCCACATGATTCTATGAATTCATATATTACATTACAAACTTATATGCATGTTTGTTTGTGTGTGTGTGTATGTGTGCTGGTGCCATGAAAAAAGAAGACCCATTACACATGTAAAGTGGTTGGCATTAGAAAGGGCATTCAGCCATTCCTAAGTAGACATTGGAACATGTCAAATCAGATTCTGTCAAATCATCCAACCTATGTCAGCATGGAAGACAGACATTAAAAGATGATGATGATAATATGTGTGTGTACCTTTATTCACGCGCACACACACATACACTCACTCACTCACTCACTCACTCACTCACTCACTCACTCACTCATTCACTCACTCACTCACTCACTCACTCACTCACTCACTCACTTACTCACTCACTCACTCACTCACTCATTCACTCCCTCACTCGTTCTATCTCTCTCATACACACATGTACATACATACACATATAAACACTCGTTTTTCTTGCATTCTCTTTATCTTTCTCTCTCTCCTTCTCTTTCTCTCTCTGTGACTCTGTCTATCAGTCTTCCTATCACACTATCCTTCGCACTAGTCCTTTCTCTCTCCTTGTCTCTATGTACGTGTTTCTCACTCTCTGTCTGTCTCAATGTCCCTCTATATCTCTGTCTTCCTATTTCTGTCTCTGTCTTTCTGTTTCTCTCTATCGCCTCTCTCTTCCTATCTATGCCCCTTTCTCTCCCTTTCTGTCCCACACTCTCCCCCTCTGTCCTATTGTCTCACTCTCTGTCATCCTCTCTCTCCATCTCTGTCCCGCTCTCACTTCATCTTTCTAACCATATGTCGGTTCCTCTCTCTCTCTCTCACAACCTCTATCTCTTCCTCCACCACGCTCTGTCAGTCTTTCATTTTCTCTTTGATTTTAGCCCTCTGACGATGTTTGTACATATGAGAAATATTTCGGAGACCATTACATATCATTTTAGAAGTTTTAATCCCATGTCCATCACATCTTCATTTCTGACGTACATACAATGAATGTTTACCCTATATATTTCGCTTTAATTTGAAGATAGTGTAATAAATATTACAACAAGTTTTCTACAAAATTTTCTTTCTGATTCAGAGAGGCGTAGCTGTGTCGTAAGTGGTATGCTTCCTAACCACATGGTTCCAAGGCTATTTAAGTGAGACACATGCACAGGTTACTGCACAGTTTCCTCTACAATAGCCCTAATGACAATTTATTGGCATGGAAGGTTACGCACTTTTTTTGCATATCGAATTCACAAGGAAATTCGATAAGCTATCAGTTTCTATATAACAACTAGAGTTTCAATAAATGCGAAACATAATTCTTTGAGTGAGTGTAACGAGTAATATGCAGGCTACATGTGTTTCTAAGCTAGCTGATCGTTTGATGTAACCGTCACTCAACGAAGTTTGCTCAACTTAAATAATCATCATGCCGAATATTACCTTAGATAAATGAATGTTACATTGATACTTGCAATTTCCAACTTACCTCACCGCAGATGTGATTTGAAATGATTAGCGAAGCTGGAAGTACGGAATAAAAAAAAACATTCGGAGAAATAAAACAGTCAAGCAGTAACAAAAGGAAAGTATGAGGTGAAATATGTGGGAGTGGGAGTCGTATAGAGTTGATAGGAATGAAGAAAAGGAGAAGATGAAGATAGAGGAGGAAGACTGTAGCGGAAAGTCGCTGTTGTTAAGGGGCAAGAAGGGTGGTCATAAATATTTAACTGTGATGGGTGAAGAAAAAGACTAGCTGACCCCTATGGGTTGATCTCTTAGCGGATAAACGGCGGTGCTGGTACTGCTGACCGTTGGTCTACGTCATAGTATACATACACTCCCACGCACCCACGCAGCACATACAGGGGTACACTTCATGCCATTTAATTAGCCTAATGATTAGCTAAGTTGAGCACCCCTCGTTTAGTAAGTAAAATAGCAGGATATCAGCTAGCTAAGAAACATATGTAACCTGCATTTCACTAGTTTCATTAATCAAGGCATTTGTGTTGTACGACCCCGGCGGCATTTGAACTCCGACTTTACGCTCTGAGTTCAAATGCCACCGGGGCCGACTTTGCCTTTCTTCATTCCGGGGTCGATAAAGTGAGTACCAGTTACGAACTGGGGTCGATAACATCGACTACTTCCCTCCCCCAAAAAATTCCAGGCCTTCGTGCCCAGTATAGAATGGGATATTAATAATGATTCTGTTGCTATTAATTATTTATTATTTTAGTGTTTCCTATGGCATGTACTCTTTTAAGGAGATGGTGTAGAATGTAGTTAGCTAAAAAAAAGTAAGTGATGGGTATGTTTGGCATGCATTCCATCTGCTGGGTCAAACCTGACCTGTGGCTCTTTTCATTACATAATACTTCTTCCTGAAGAAACATAAATAGATCCAAGAATTACTGGTATTTGTTGGGAAGTTTTAAACCTTTTCAAACTGTTTTATTTTATACAATAAATATTTCCATTACTAAGAGAATTTAGAAAGTTTATTTTAACAAAACTAGTAACAATAGAAATCTGGAAAAAAAACCCCTGCTGTAGAAGGGGTTTCACGGTAGCCAAAAGTTGCCCTTTAATCTCAAACTCCTGCAAAACCATCCACAGTGTCACATACGTGATGCTTCACTTGAACACACATCTCTTTCAAGTCTACAAAGCAAGTGTATAATTTTTGGTAAATTCCCACAATTTCCCATGATATCTGGCTGGTTGTGCTGCATCCAGAATGGAAGCCACACTGTTCTTCTAGCTTGGGTTCAACATTTTCCTTACATCTCTTTTCCAGACATATAACAGACTTTATCAGAGAGTCTCAACAAAGAGTTTCCTCAAAAATTAGAGCTTTCTCTCTCTCCTCCTTTTTAAAAAATTATGATTACTGCTCTCAATTGCTCTTGCTTTGGTGTCTTTCCACAGTTACAAGCCATTTGGAATACATGAGTTAGCCAAAGAATACCTTCTCTATTTAAGTCTTTTAACATCTTTGGTTGAATTTCAGTCTCCCCAGCACCCATGTCACATTTTAGTGGTTTAATCCTTTAGTATTCAAACCAGCCAGATCCAGCCTCTTACACCTACCCTACAATATCATTCCTAAAGTAAAGAGTCACATCATCAAAATCTCACAGCTATGAAATAATGCATGACTGATTCAAAACAATGTGAATAAATAAGCATTACATTTGACAAGGTAATCTAAATGTTAAAGGGTTAAACTAATCATGATTTCTGATTTAGGTACATTGACCAGTAATGTTTAGGGAAGGGGTTAGTTGTGATATTTGTTCCAGCTCTTTACATTCTGATTTCAAATCCTGCTGAGGGGTTATTTGATACCAACAAGCCCAATACTTAGACTGGTACTTTGTTGTATTGACACTGGAAGGTTAAAAGCAGTTACCTTCAGCAGGGTTTGAAATCAGAGCTTAAAGAGCTGGAACAAATACTGCAAGGCATTTTTGCCAAAGCTTTAACGATTCTGGCTACCTTTTTACCTCAAACTATTAATAATAATAATGGTTTCAAATTTTGGCACAAGGTCAGCAATTTCAGGGGAGGGGCTTAGTCGAATACATTGATCCCATTGCTCAACTGGTACTGATTTTATCGACCCTGAAAGGACGGAAGGCAAAGTCAACCTTGGCAGAATTTGAACTCAGAATGTAAAGACAGACGAAATGCTTCTAAGCATTTTGCCCAGTGTGCTAACGATTCTGCCAGCTTGCCACCTTATTAATAATAATAATGTATGTAATAGTTTTTGATTTAGATACAGAGTTAGCACTTTTAAGTGGAGGGGTAAGTCAATGCCATTGACTCCAGTACATGACTGGTGCTTTATCATATTAATCCGGAAACGATGAAAAGCAAAGTTAACCAGGAGTTGAACTCAGAATGTAAAGTGTCAAAAAACAAATGCCTCTAAATATTTTGCTTGACATAGTAATGATTCTGCCACCTCTTTTACTCCTGTCTTAACCTAATAATAATGGTTTCCCACTGCACAGTTTCTTGTACAAGTGGCTTCTCTCGTTTCAGGCCAATTAATGTCTTGTGAGCAAATTTGGTAAATAGATAAATCAATTTTCAATTCTTTTTAGATTTAACCCATTATATATAATGAAAGGAGCCAGACTAAACTTTGAATAGAGGAAATTTATCTTTAAGTGCTACTGTAAGTTTGAAAATGAAATCGAAATGCAAAAACACTTTAGGGATGAAGTTTCAAATAGTACTGTCTATGCAACTTACCATCACTCAAATTAGAGAGACGTTTGAAGCAGATAGAACTGTTCAGAATATCCACAAGACACTTTCTGGGAGACCTTGTACATTGACAAGGCTCACAAGGCAAGAAAGGATTCTAGAACATATTGCTACAGTTCAAGAAAATCTGTGTGAGTTGTGACCTTCGAATTTGAAAATCAAGTGTCCATTGCATTTTTAAACACCATCATTGTAGAAGTTACATTTCAAGAATAGTTCATGGTCCTAATAAAGATGATTCGAACTAGAATGTGCACATACAAATAATTTTTTTTTTCTTAGTGTTTACAATTCTATTACTTGCATTGTCAGCATTATCTAGACCAGAACAGTCATCAGTTTGAAAACAGGCATTCATAAAAAAAATAATTTCTGTAAACCCTTTTAAATTTTGAAAATGAAATATACTTTAACCCCTTTAGCATTCAGATTACTCTGCTAAATGTAATGCTTATTTATTCACATAGTTTTGAATTAATCATGAATTATCTCATAGCTCTGAGATTTCAATGATGTGATTGCTTATTTTTAGAATGACATTGTAGAGTAGGTGTGAGAAGCCAGATCTGGCCAGTTTGAACATAAAACAAGTAGAATATTTTGGGCTGGATATGGCTGGTATAAATGCTAAAGGGTTAATAAACACACAAATTTATAAACATTCATTTATGTATACATTTTTGTGGGCACATCCTTTATGTGTATAAGTGCACGTGCTTGTGTTTGTCCATTCTAAGTCATGTATGTGTATGGTTGTGTAAATGTGTATATCCCTCCCTCCCAACACAAAATGAAATGTGTAACAAGTTTAAATTTTAGAGATGTAATAATTTACTCCATGTTTAATTAGTGATAAGAAAACAAGATGTTTAATTACAAAATTATATTTTTAACAAAATCGTAATCATATGTACATATCTCAAAACCTTTTTACATATATATGCTAGTGTAAAATGTTTATATGTGCCTTTATATCACTGTACGCACATGCAGAGATATATATATAAAATGTGTGTGTATATATATATATATATATATATATAAAGTGTGTGTGTATATATCTTAATAATACTAAAAGTCTAGGGATGTTTGTTTGTACCCAAACTATATCAGAAACTGTATATTCTATCTTAATTTGTTTTTACATATATATTTGGATACTTAGTTCATGAAGTGCAGTGTGAAGTTTGAAGATATTTCGAGATTTATTTATTAGTGAAAACAGCTGAACAAAAATTATTACTGAAAACAGTTCAAGTTCCATGTGTAAAACGAAGAAATACATTAAAGAGAGAGAATGAGGGGCTAACGTTATATCAGCACAGACAAGTACTATAAAAATAATTTCTCTTTAAATTACGTGTTTGTGTTATTTATACAGAAAAACTAATCATTATACCGTCCAAGTCAACTTTACTATATATTTAATTCCTTATTTTTTCTGTAAGTTCTATTCTGACATTAAATGCATCAACTTCCGGTACGAATATATCCGTGAATACTTTACTGGGCAGTGTCAACTTCTTGTACGAATATTTCCAGGAATACTTTACTGGGCAGTATATCTAGTATATATATAAATATATATGTATATTTATATATATATAAATATATATATATGTATATATATACAGAAGCGGCCGCATCAAGAGTCCTGTTGCTAAGAAGCAGCCGCATTGAGAGTTCAGTTGCTAAGTAGTAGCTGCATCAACAAAGTCTGTTGCTATGAGGTGACTGCATCGAGAGTCCTGTTGCTAAGAAGCGGCCACATTGAGAGTCCTGTTGCTAAGAAGCGGCTGCATCAAGAGTCCTGTTGCTAAGAAGCGGCCACATTGAGAGTCCTGTTGCTAAGAAGCGGCCGCATCAAGAGTCCTGTTGCTAAGAGCAGCCGCATCGAGAGTCCAGTTGAGAAGACAGCAGAAACATAGAGGCGGCCACGAGGCTGTAAGCAAACTGAAGCTACTAAGAGGTGGCCCCATCGAGAGTCCTGTTGTGCAGGAAGTGTGAAGATATGTCCTTGGATGCGAGTTCCCACTCCACCATGCTGTATAAAAATTTCCCCACCGCTCTACGAAGAGGTCCGGGTGCACTGGGCAATGTATATCAATTTATGTACTTTGTATTTGTTTGTCTGTCCTCGGTCTATATGCCCGCCTGTCCCTGGCCTATATGTCCGTCTGACTAACAGTTCCCGGTCCATCCTTATGTCCGCTTGCTCCTGCTCTATATGTATCACACACCCCCGCCCCCGGTCTACATGTCGTCTGTCCCTGGTCTATATGTACCCCAGTCGTTGTGTGTGTCTGTCCCTGGTTTATATGTCTCGTCCGGCCCCCCGGTCCATATGTCTGTCTGACTACAAATTGCCTGTGTGGTGCCATGTAAAAAGCACTAGCATCAAGAGTCCGGTGCCGGTGGCATGTTAAAAGCACCCAGCACACATTGTAATGTGGTTGGCATTAGGAAGGGCATCCAGTCGTAAAAAACAAGCCAAATCAGACTGAAACTTGGTGCAGTACCCTAGGCTTGCCAGTCCCTGTCAGACCGTCCAACCCATGGCAGCATGGAAAACGGACGTCAAAGGATGATGATGATAAATATATATATATACACATACATATACATGTATATACACACAGAGGCAAGGCAAAACATGGCTGTGTAGTAAGAAGTTTATTTCACAACTACATAGTTCTGGGTTCAGTCCCAATGTGTGGCACCTCAGGCAAGTATCTTCTGCTATAGCCCTGGGCTGACCAAAGCCTTGTGATTGGATTTGGTAGATGGGAACTGAAAGAAGCACATGGTGTGATAGTTGTAATCAAGTTGCACCATCATGCAAGCAGTGTCCTTCATAACTAATATTCCGTGAAACCATGTCTGGTCAGGGAAAATATCACCTTGCTTGGAAACAGGTGAGGGTTGGTGACAGGAAGAGCATCAAGCCATACAAAATCTGCCTCAACAAATTCAGTCTGACCCATGTCAGCATGGAAAAACGGACATTAAAAAATGACAATCATCATCATTTAACGTCTGTTTTCTATGCTGGCATGGGTTAGACGGTTTGACTGGAAACTGGCAAGCTGGGGAGCTGCACCAGACTC
>JAOPUL010003462.1:10275702-10297442 GCA_027564515.1 Octopus rubescens | reverse complement strand
GTACCTTACTGCAAGAATTATGTTGGGTACCTTACTGCAAGAATTATGTTGGGTACCTTACTGCAAGAATTATGTTGGGTACCTTACTGCAAGAATTATGTTGTGTACCTGGGTAGAACATTCTTGTTCATATCTAATTCTAGAGTTTATTTCCCACCAGAGCTAACTATAAATGAATCTTCAAAAAAATATTTGATGTTCCAGGAGAAAGGTTGATGGGGGTGGGGTGTATGTACTAAATATGTTTTTCACATCTTTTATCTTTTTACTAGTTTCAGTCATTGGACTGTGGTCATGCTGTAACACTTCACAATCTTTAACTAATCCAGGCTTTAAACAGAGTTTAGAAATTTCAATCCATTTCCTATAAAAAAAAAAAAATTAAATTTATTAAATAAAGATCTGGAATGTGCAACAATTAGTGTATCTTCGTTTAATTGTATATTTGTTCTTGATAAATAATTAGTTCCCTCATTTCCTCGCCACCATTAACCAATTCTATGTATCCTACCAAACTGTGATCCTTTTTGTTAAAGTTCTTGACCAAAAAGCAGAACCCATAAAAGTCTTTAAGCATTTCTCTTCTTTTGCTGCTTTCTCCTCCTCCCTCCTCCTCCCTCCTCCTCCTCCCTCCTCTCTTTCAGCTTTTTCAGTGTGAATTTTGCTTAATCAATATTTCTTGATTTTGTTAAATGTTCATTTGTAAATGTATTTCCTTGTTTTTGCTAAAATGTGACAAACTCAACAGTAAATTGTCAAAATTGTTAAAGAATTTAAACATTTAAACATTGACTATTACATTTTTCTGGTTTTTTTTTTGTTTTTTTTTCCTCCAAAATGTTTATAAAACCTGATTTTTTAAAAAAATTTCCGTCTTTACAGAAATAATTACAGTTAATATTTGATATCTTCTGGCTTTGATCATATTTCTGTTGAGGCTTTTGGCTGTCACAGCTATCAGTTTCATTAACTCTTACATTAACATATTCTTTTATCTTTTACTTGTTTTAGTCATTAGACTGCGGCCATGCTGGGGCACTGCCCTGAAGGATTTTAGTCAAACGAATCAACCCCAGTATTTTTTTATCTTTTTAAGCCTGGTACTTATTCTATCGGTCCCTTTTGCTGAACCACTAAGTTATGGTGAACGTAAACACACCAACACTGGTTGTTGAGCTGTGATGGGAGACAAATACAGACATAAACACACACACACACACACACACACACACATGCATATATATGAAGGGTTTCTTTCAGTTTCCATCTACCAAATCATTCACAAGGCTTTGGTCAGCTTGAGGCTATGGTAGATGACACTTGCCCAAGGGGCTACACAGTGGGACTGAACCCAAGATCATGTGGTTGAGAAGCAAACTTCTTACCACACTGCCACACTTGCACTTATACTAATGACTGTTTTTTTTTTTATCTTTTTTAATCTATTTTTAAAATAATCAAGAATTTGGGAGGATTTAGGAAAGTAGTTGAGCTTTTCATTATTAAATTAGTGCCTGAGACATAAAAAACAGTTCTTATATAAAAGTGTGAGGAGGGTTTTAATTTAAATATGGAAACATTAAAACAAGGAGGAGCAGTCTCAGACAGGTTGGTACCAAGAGGATTAAATAAGACATTTAACTCTAGAGGAATCAGACAATATAAATGTTACCATAGTTCTCTCTATATTAACCATTCGTAGAAGTTGTTTTAACTATTTTTTCAGTTAACTTCTCTATAAACTTCCTGCCAAGATACAAACCAGCTCCAAACTCCAAACTCTTCAATAAAACACTATCTTAAACTGTTGAATAAATTGCAAACAAAAGTAACATTAACCATTGACAGCGCTACTATTTATACAATTAATTTAGTCACTTCTGAGTTGATAGATTCTCAATCTATTGCTGTTACCGTGGTTACTGTTTTTAAATTACAAACATCATGATGAGACTGGAAAAATTTGAAGAAGATTTAGGAAAGTTTATTTGGTATTGACTGTGGGAGGCTGGTGGGGGGGGAGGGGCAGGATTACCTGAGGAAGCCTGCTGCTTGGAAAAGAAAGAGTTAATCATCATCATTTAGCATCCATTTTCCATGCTGGTATGGGTTGGACGGTTTGACTGGCAAGCCGGGGAGCTGCACCAGGTTCCAGTCTGTTTTGACTTGGTTTCTATGGCTGGATGCCCTTCCTAATGCCAACCACTCCAGAGAGTGTACCGGTGCCTTTAACATGTCACTGACAAGTGAATACTAAATATAATGAATTGAGTCAAGAACTCTTAACTAATTAAAATTACATCTGTAGTGAGAATAACAACCTTGTTATCTTAATAATTAATTCTGGTGAAGAAAGGCAGACGAGACACTTTAGGAATTTAAATTAATTGAATTTTCAATGTGAGCTTGATATTGTCAGTGTGGAGACAACTGTAGACATATTTCAGTATTATTTGACCTCATCAGTGTAAAGCCTCTCACAAGACCTTAAAATGATTAGAAATAATTCAGTGATTGAAGACTGAGTGATGGGATTAAATGATGCTATTTGAATATTTATTGACAAAGATGGTTGTATTTCTTTTAAAGTACCTCAGAATGATCTTAGAAAATAAATTAGTAAAGTATTTTAATACTTTTAAAAACTATTTAAAGTCAAATACCTACATTTTTCACACAGTCAATTTAGTTGGTGCTACAGCATAGCTTGTGCTGTGCTAACCAAAACAAGCTTAGAAACTAAAGATCATGTTTTAGTCTATTTTCTTATCTGAAACATTTATTACTAGAATTAAATGAAATTTGGTTTCTTCATATTTCAAATAATATTACAGCAATACAGGATCATTATGAAAATGTTTTCTCACCACAAAACTATTAACATTTACATAATAATATTATTGTTAAATAGTATATGAAATGTTATTATATATAGTAATAATATTAACATTTACATATTAATAATATTATTGTTAAATATATCAAAATGTTGACCTATTGACAGAATTATTTTACAATATGGGACAATGTGGCCACAATATTTAATTAGTGACCAATTAGGCTCTGAGTTAAAATCTTGTCAATCTTTACTAGATTGATGAAATAAAGTACCAGTTATATATAGGGGGACTTTTGATACTCCTATAAAACATGCTAGACATGAATAGAAGACCAATATGTATAAAATGTAAACAATTCTAGGGTGTATATAAGTATATATTTGTTTAAAGGTATTTTATCACTTATATATGATAATATATTATTAATATAACAGGTTTTAGCTACAAATGCATCAGAATGTGTAACTAAAAGTATGTTTGTGTGTATGTGTAAATGTGTGTGCATATGCATACACACACACATCTATATATACACATGGATATATATATTCACACACACACACACACACATACATATATATACATATTGATATATATATATATATTATATATATGTGTGTGTTTATACACAGGCACACACACTCTCTCTTTCTCTCTCTCTCTCTCTCTCTCTCTCTCTCTCTCTCTCTCTTGCAACTTCTACCTACTCATTTTCACTTACCTCATAACTCAAGGGGACACCCTAACACCTCATCACCACAATTTGTATCTCTTTCCAGGTTCAGCCCAGTCATTGCCCCTCCCCTTCTCTTCTAAAATGATGCTCCACTACAGCAAGAAACCTAATCCAGCCACTTCCCTTATACTTTAACTCCTCATCCTTTACTACAAAGCTACCTCCCTCTTCTACTGTAGACGCACTCAGTTTAAGGGGAATCTTAGCCTTACAAACTGTATGGTCACCTTACTAGAGCTGGTCTCACCAAAAAGCTCCCAGTACATGCTTTAAAGTGGTTGGCATTAGGAAGGGCATCCAGCCATAGAAACTTTGCCTAGCAGACATTGGAGCATGATGAAGTTCTCAAACCTGTCAAACTGTCCATGTTCCATGCTGGCATACATATATATATATATATGGGGGTGGTGATAGATGTCTTGCAAACTGTACAGTGGCCTCACTACTGCTGGTAGAATGGTAAAAGCACCCAGTACATGCTGAGTGTTGTCAGCATTAGTGCCAGCCAGCAAAACAAAAATGAAGATGAAGGGATTTAACCATTGTTCCATTCATTTCATTTGGAAAATTCAGTGATTTTTTTGTCTGTTTATAAATAATACCATTGACTATTCCCCTTTCTTTCATTATATATATATATATTTATATATATATAATCATCTTCTTTAACATCCTTCTTCTAAGCTGGGGTGGGCTGGATGGTTTGACAGGATCAGAATGGTTTGAGGATAGTGTCATGCTCCAATGTTGGTTTTGGCAAGGTTTCTATGGCTGGATGCCCTTCCTAATTCCAACCTAAAGCTGTTTTAGAAGTCATCTACACATGACAACACACAGTGGAACAACCTTGAAACCATGCTTGCAAAGTGAACTTTTTTACATGGCCATATCCACACCAATGCATCTGTGTTATATATATTCTCTTGACTTGGCTTCATGAACGAAGATTAAGAAGGGGCTGGTGCACCACCCTAACTACAGACATTCTCATGGCTGACAAGGCCAATGCAGGGCAGGGCAGGGCAGGACAGGCACAGCCACAATGGCTGCAGTTGAAGGTCTGGTCAGGATTTGATGATGTGGTTTCGTGGTTCTCCTCCTGTGCCTTTTGTCCTTGAGTGTGGCCCTACAGTTGTTTTCAAAGGAGGAGTCAACATTGTCGATGGTGAGATGCCATACATCATGGTCCTTGGCAAGGGTGTGTCTATATATATATATATATATATATATTATACATACACTCACACAGCACATAATTACATTGGTATATACTTAAACACATATTTGTATAGGTATTACATATACATATGCGTTTATGTGAATTGAAAAAGTAAGTGACTTATTGTCTCCAAAATGGATGACTAAATTTAGGTTAATTGTTTGATAGCAAAATCGGTTTTTCTCTTATTGTAAATGTTCTTGATTATATCTTTTGTGTGCCTTTTAAAAATCCCCCAACAGTTTTCAGATTGTGAAATATTTTGCTTTCGTAAATCTATTCCAATTTTTGTAGATATTAAACTCATGGATTGACTTAGGATTAAAAGGTTTATCCTTTTAAAGTAATTCAATCTTGTCTGTTGGTTTTGTTTTTAACAGAGAATGGACGAAATTGAAAAAGATCTTTGCCCAGACCAGTATGGATTAACTCCGCCACAAGTGAACATTTGTCCTCCTTCACCACAGAACAATGAAGATTTAAAAACAGGCAATTTCCCTTAGTAGGTATAATTATTAAATCTGAGAGAAAAACAAAATAACGGAAATGCCCAACAAAGCCCAAACTTGGAATGGTATTTTTTCAAGTGGAAAATTTTCTTTCATTTTTTTAATATTTTTGACCTTTTCATTGTTTTATTGAAGAACATGTTTAAAACTGTGGGGTAAGTGTCTGTCTCTAAACATGTTTTAATGTTTTTTGTTGAGGGTTAATCATTAGCTGAAATATTTGAATTTCTCTGTTAAGTATTTTGCCTATATTTGAATTAGGAAATCACTATTATTGATTCAATTTTTAACAACTTCTAAATGAACTCATTTTGAATTGGAGCTAATCTTCACTTTAGACTAATTAACATGTTAATAACAACCACAACATCACTCTAGTAGAAATGTAATCAGGAAATAACTGTATATAATTTCAGAACTTTAGAATCTAGATATTTTTCTTTAGAACTCAAATTTCTTTTAGCTGTAGTGATTACAGCCTTGCTGGAGCACAGCCTTCTAGGAGAATGGCTCATTTCTTTATAACAATCATTGTATTCAACAACATCTGAATAGTTGGTGATATTTACTTTGTATTGTAGATTAGAGTACAAACATCTATGTTATTGAGTCCTTCATAGAGTGATAGAAAATAGCATCTATTTACCAGTAAACTATAAAGGCTAGCCAGAGAGTGATTATTGGTTTTGCACCAATAAAGTGCTTGGCCGTATAGGCAACTAGTCAGATGATATATATATATATAATATTCATTTAACCACAGGATTTATTTGAGCTAAATAAATACCTGTTTCTTAAACATACACATGTAAATTTATTTACAAATTATATATTTATGAAAGTCAACTAAATTAGACAGCAATACATATATATTGTACCAAGGTTAGTATAGTATGAAAGATATTGTCCATATGGAATGACATGAAGCTATAATTAAATTAAATTGAAATCGTGTATATTTTGGTAAGTATAAATATTTATATAACTATTATATAAGAGTTCTTTTAAATTTATTTTCTTGTTACTCTGTTACATATGTTTGTAAATGTGTGTCTGTGTATATTTATAGATATGAAGATACACATATATATATGTATTCACATAACAATTATTTATCATGTTGCACTTTAAAACCTGTTTGTGTATGTGTGTGTGTGTGCGTGTGTGTTTATATACACACACACATACATGTGAGTGGGTGAGCAAACTAAAGAAAGCAGCACTCAACACATTTGGTTGGAGTTACATGTATTTAATACCAGTTTGAATCGGCTTCACATTACTTAAAGTTTTGTGGGTGTAGGATATGTTCACCTCATCAAATGTTCAGACACTCACACACGGGTGTATATCCACACATTCACAAATACATAGGTACATACAAAGATACATGCATATATTCTCCATCAGTTAAATCCTATTTACTAATTTCTATAAAAGAAATAATTTATAGAGATTCTGTTATGTGTAATGGATAGCAGTTCTATTTTATTTTAATCCCATCTATCATTCACCCCTTCTTTTCAGGATTATGTTGTGAAAAAATGTTTGATCTTAATCCTCTGTTGAGGTATTTATGATTATAATATTTCTCTATGATACACTAAAGCCTACTGTGTGATATATGCATTATATGGGATTATAACATTTCTTAGTTGACACATATATATTTATATAACCCAAAATATATCTATATAACACACACAGGTCTCTATAACATGCAACAATAATGGTGAGATATGCATGTACCTATTTGATTATACTGTATCTTGTTCTTCCAACATATACTGATGGCTATGACCCCTTTTCTAATCCCTTCTTCTTGCTATGGAGTTGAAGTGTGAAGTCCTAGAAAGTTATACCAAACCCCATCCCTTCAGTCCCCATAAAGAACACCCTATATATATATAGCCACAGCTGTTTCTGTCCATGTTCACAACTACAGCTTTCAATGCTTCTCACCCTCTGATCTCTCCACACAACTATTGAGGCATCTTTCTGTTTATTTGTACATAATTGAATTTAAGTGATGGAGAAACTCCTGAAATATTAGGATGAGGCTTTTCTTCAAGTCTTTTTGGATTCAGAGATGAGATAAGCTGAAAATGACTAGAGGTAAGTTTAGGTGGAGACAATGACTAAGACTTGTTGAAGTATTTTGTCATGCTATTTAACATCCTATAATATTTGTGGAAGCTACTCCTTTGAATGTTGGACCCTTTGTTGGTCTTGTCTGCTCAATCTACTTGGGTCAGTTTTCATATGCTAGAAGAGAGAAATTCTACTTTTCTGTGGGCTTACACCCAATGGTCGTTTCCTTCATCTATGTGCATAGGTGTAATGTAACCCCATAATATCTGTTTATGGTATTAGTTAATGTGTAGGTCACAGGTGTTAATGTCTATCCTTGTCAATGTATTTATAGTAAAGGTAGAAAAGTTTCTTTCATCATCATCTCTGATATCTGGAGTTGTTTAGACCCCAACTCAGTTCTGATCAAACTTGAGCCATGATTAAAAGTATCGCAGCTATGACCATCCTGCATTATCTGGAGGTATGTACGATTACATTATCCTGTGTATTCTAATAATTTGTGATGGCAGAATGTGAGTTGAAGGAGAATTGGCAGCTATTTCTAGCTGGTCCAATGACCATGTACTGGCTATCACATCAGGTATAGGACAGTAAGAGAACATGTATGGGCTACCATATAAGATGGGGGTAATAACAAACCTAAAACCTATAAAAATAAGAAATGTCTTTGATTAAATTATATTTCCCAAAAATCCCTCAAAAACTTCTCTGATTATATCAGTCAAAATCAATCGGTCTGCACTCCCTCTAGTGCCAGCTCCTTCTTTCATAGCAAATTATTATGAAAAACTGTCAAATTTCACCATTGTTATACATTATATACACATATAGAAAGTGAACCTTTACATGTCCATATATATATATATATATACTGTACATTATGCACACCCATTATATATTATATACACACAAATATAATAAAACTTAACAAATGTCACCTTTCTCCATACATACACTGTACATTATACATAAACATATACATTAAACACACACACACTATACATTATGCACCAATTAAATATATCGTAATTTCAGGTGTGAGTTTTGTATTCTTCATTATATACACACATTATACATTCTAAATATGTAAGTATCACAAAACCTTACATATTTATTGTACATTATACATACATAACCGCATACATTCTACATAAACTTCTGATTATGTACGAAGACAATCTAGAACAGTGAAGACAACATGTAGACTTCAATATTTGTGTTGTTTTTCGTCCTGTTTAAACATCACTTTTCTTCCTTCCTCACCTTTTTATTGCACCAAGTTTTATTTTGTTTGTTCCTTCCTTCCTTCCTTTACTTTCCATAAATCATTTCCATTTTAATTTCAAGTCAACTTTTACTAATGTTTTTTGGGTTTTTTTTCATCTTTCAGTTTTCTCAACAGCATTAACTGCTGCCTTGCCCTCCTCCTCCTTCTCCTCACTCTTATCTAGTCAGACCTGTGTTAAATCTTAGTTTTCTTCTGCACAAATGTTTATTCGGTTGTTAAGATAACATTTTTCACTTACAGTATTTCTTTCAGTCACACTTCCCGTTTGGACTCAAATCTTAACCAGAACAACTT
The DNA here is from genome assembly GCA_027564515.1 of Octopus rubescens. Classification (NCBI taxonomy): domain Eukaryota; kingdom Metazoa; phylum Mollusca; class Cephalopoda; order Octopoda; family Octopodidae; genus Octopus; species Octopus rubescens. The sequence continues at coordinate 10,288,462 of JAOPUL010003462.1, read as the reverse complement.
AAAAGGCGAGCGAAATAAAATTGACATCGACTCAAATTTGAAAAAGGAACGCTCCCCACTTGATAATGTCAGTTTAAATGAATCAAGTAAGTTCAATGAAATATAATTATTAATTATTCAACTCATAGTTTCTTGTGTTGTAGAAAATTTCATTCACAAATGAAATACAAATATAACATTGATATGTGATGCAGGTAACAAGTTCACTTGATGCTTGGCTCTAGGTTCAATCCCACTATATGGTACCTTGTCTAATTGTTCTTCTCCCATGGTCTCAAAAGTATAAGGTATTGGCCAATACCTTATTACAAGTGAAATTTGGTAGAAGAAAACTGTGGAATCTCATCGCGTGTGGTGTGGTGTTTGAGTTATAACCCCAAATATCTCCATATGAAAGAACTCAATATTTGTAGGGCCAAAGTTAATATACATTTTGGAATATTGGCATGAATAGGACTTTGTTTTACTTCTTGCAACTTATACCGGCAGATGATTGACTTTCGTCAGATCGGACCGAGGAAACAATATTTTCCATTGGTCTTTCAATTGCTAATACTATCTATTGCTTGCAACTCCAGGTAGAAGGAGCAACATGAAATGGATATAACGCATCACATGGTCCGGGAATCGAACTCGCATTGCATGTGCACCCGCACCTTTGCAGAAGGTGGGGGAACAGATAGCAGATATACATACATAGCCCGGTGGCCAGTGCGCATGTGCCTGGACCACCTCCATAGTGCGGCGGACCATGAGCATGCGCTCGAACCCCCTTTGCATTGGTGGCAGTGAGGGGTGGACAGAAGAGGAAATATTCATACAGCAAGATAGAGTGGGAAACTCTCATTTGAAAAGATGAAATCATTAGTGCTAATAACAATTGTTGTCAAGAAAGACAAGGGAGGCAACCTTGAAATCCAAACTAATTAAAAATTGAATAAAGACATAGTGAACAGTGAGTTTGATGTCTGATAAATATAGTGACAGCTCTGGACATGTTTCAGCTTTATTAGGCCTCCTTAGTACAATATAGTCTTATGTGTACCTGTCAGAGCTTTGAATGACTATCATAATAATATATGTAATCGTGTATGTACAAACACACACATATGTACTTTAAGTAGAAAGCATTCACTGACTGAGCAAAGTAAAATAAATGCCATGGGAAAGTTTTCCCTTCTCTGCATGAAGAATATATAAGAGTAAGTGTAACATATTTAATGTGATGGTGTGAACTAATGTGTAAACCTAGGTTAATTCGTATAATATGTAAAACTCATTTAATTTCAATTCACTCTAATATTGTTACATATTTTTTTCTACTTCTTTAAAGATTCAATATATTTTTTTAGGTAAATTAATAGTTGAACTTTCTTCAATTACATATTTTTTTTGTCATTGATTTTTATTCATAGATGCAAACAGAATCAATACTCAACCAGGTAATGTGTCTTCCGAGGAAGAATGTTCTCTTTTGTAATGATTATGGTGCTGGTGGTGGTGGTGGTGGTCACTACCTCTCTTTAAAAATTGTTTACTTTGGGAAATCTTCACAGAATATTCAACAATTTTCCGCTTGCAACTGTCATTTTCCTTCCAACCAAACTAATGCATGCTGAAAATTTTTTTTTTTTAAGAATCAAATAACATAATAGTTTAATCAAATCTAATTTCTTTAATGAAACAAATTCTTTACTAAAATCTATTTCTTCTGCAACAAAACTCCTATTGGTTTGTTTTCTCAAATACCTTTGAATTCATTAAAATTCTCAGAAATTAGTAATTAATTTACTCTAAATTTATCTTGTTTGTGTCTTTAGAAACTTTGAAATTTCTTCTAAAAACTATTGATTGCACATCATTAATATCCAAAGATGTCATCACATTTAGAAGATTTTCCTTCTTAACGGTTCAGCTTGCATATTTCTATTGAATATTTCTGAATGGTTTTAGTTCCTTTAATGACTCGTTTCTTCCCCAAACATGATTAGTTTTTTTATCTTTGGTTTCTACTTTTGTCAATTTTCTTTGTCTTCTCAGTAGACAAGTCATTCCTTCCTTTTAGTATCAACTTTAGTAATTGTTTTCTTCTTCAAAAGATTTATTACTTTATGTTGAATGAAGTGAAATTGTTTTAAAAACCTTCAGTTATTTTTTTTTTTTTTTTTTGTAGTTTAATTCCCTGCAATCTTATTTCACTGAACCGTCATGTTTAGATTGTCTTCACACTACCACACCAATAGACAGAAACATGAAATAATGCAAGCTATTTCTAGTTTTAAGTTTTATTTTTATTTATCTACATGCACACATAAACACACAAAGAGGTTTTGTGGTACAAAAACTACACATGCTCAATACATCAACTGTAATGTATGTTAATTTATATCAGATAGAGATTACATATTCATGAGCTGCTGTTTCCTTACTAATATGTCTGTTTGAAGGACTGGCCAGATGGAACCTTAATTGAGGAGTATGTAATCTCTATTTAACTCACATAAATTAAAATATATTTAAGGTATAAGGAAATGAGAAAAAAAAAAAATTCTTTTTCTAGTTGTGATTAAACCAATAACAAAGTTTTAAATTGCATGTTTCAAATTATTTATTCACCAAACTCTGCATGTTACAAAGCACACATATGACACTTCTATTTCATGCAGTAGAAAATAAGAGAGAATATACAAATCACTGAAAAAGGCTTCATCCTTATGTATAAGGACCAAGTTAATATAGTAAAGTTCTCTCTGATTTATTGACTAGAAATTGTGAGCACAATGACTAAAAGATATGAATTGTACTTCATTGTTATTCTGTTCTACTCGTCATATTTTAAATATTGTTTTTCTAATGGATTAATCAGAAGAGGTATTAAAAGCCCCTAATATCCAGGTGGTGGTGTTTTGAAAGTCTTCCTTTCAGGAATTACCTCCTCTGAGGAATTTCTATACAGTTCCTGTCTGTCAACTTTCACTCACAATGCTTTGGTCAACCCAGAGACACTCACCCAAGGTGCTTCAAAGTGGATTCAGATTCTGAAAACCCATAATTACTGAATAAACTTTTTAACCCCACAATAATACCTGTACTTTATATAGATACACATCTAACCACAAACCTGCACCCTTCACTCATATAACATAGATTGTCATACACCCAGTCTTCACGTAGACAGTAACCACATGCCTGCACCAAATACATAGTTTGCAAAATATGTAATATCATGCTGGAAATAATGGTATTTAGTCCTATTATCTTCAGCCTTATGTACTCTTGTCTTTTAATATCAAATGCTTCAAATGTCTGCCAAATGTTTTTACAAATCCAAAAGCAGAATAAGCATGTTATTCAAAGACAGTTTTGCAAAACTACCTTTTCTTGTCAATTCACATTTCAGTTTACAAATTGAATTTTCTATTTTTATTGCATGTTTATGAATACTATCGGTTTATGAAGGTTCTTGTAACTACGAGGTTAAAAAATACAATTTAATGAGAAAGCATGTTAAAACTTCTAAATCACTTATTGGTTGCATGACAACAATTATTATTATTGATGCCATGACCATTTTCTCATGACAATTTCTATATTTCACCTAATTGTCACTAAATTCTTTTCACTCATTGTTTTTGGAGTATTTCTTTCATTATGCAACGTTTCGTTCCTGTTAGGTTTCAACATGAAAAGTGATTAATATTGTCTTTAACTTGTTGGATGTTCTCATTGTTAGGCTAAGAGAAATAATCTTTCTTCAGCTGTTTTGTTTCAACTATTTCACTGTTGCTTCATCTTTTTATCTGGAATGTTACTCTACCAAAACATTCAAAGAAACTCCACAACAACATTTTTACTTCTTCAAAATTTCTATTCAAATGTGATTCTCTTTCAACAGCTTTGGAAAACTTTGTTTTAAATGGTTGTACTTACTTTAAAGTATTGACTTCTAACATACACACACTGGCTCACATTTAGTGGGGTGGGGCATGTATAGTCAATTATATTGACCTCATGACCTAATTAGTATTTTATTGGCCATAGAAATATGAAATGCAGAATCAGTCAAGGTGAGATTTGAACCTAAAACATGAAAGTATGCAACTAAATACTGCAGCCATTTGGTTTATCATCCTGCTGATTCTGCCAATTCACAGCCTTTAATTACTCTTAAGTGTTAATTAATAAAAATGTTATGCATTCATTATTTCATATATAAAATTTCCATTTAAAATGAATATAAAAATAATATAACAAAAAGAAAATGTTTAATTTAGTGCCAAATAATTTTTTAAATCAGAAAATGGCTTCCAAATAAAATTATATTACAAATTATACAAAATACTAGTATCTGTTGAATGAATGTTGTAATTAACTGAAGCTTATTAGCTACCTGTTTTTTACACACACACACACACACATGCACGTGCATGTAAAAGATGTGCTAATGATTTAGTTACTCCCAACTCAGGCAAGTCCTGATATTTCTCTAAATGTTTTCTAGACTTGAGAAATAAAGTTACACAATAAATATTGAGAGAGAAAAGAAATGTCAATATTGCTTAAAGCATACATGAATACAAGTTTTTATCTTGAAGTGAAGCCATACACTATTTTTGTGACTTGAGCTAAATACCAATTTCTTATCATTCAAATTCTGAAGATTTATACAGTGTTTGGAACAAAATTATTTTTCAGCTTTTATAATTAAAGATATTGCTTAGAATGAAAGTTTTATTTTATACAAAATTTCATTCACAATTATATGCCCAATTAAATGAACAGAAATTACATTTTAAAATTAAATATCCAATTTTTAATAGAAATTCTTTAAAACCTTGATAAGTGTCGTAAATTAGTTGAAGTCAGTTTGTCTTTAAATAAAATAAATTACAAATGTAACTTGTTTAATTAATTGTCTGTATTTAATTAAAAAATTGTGAGTTCAAATGTTTAAATTTATTTTCTCTCACAAAACATCTTTCAAGGAGAAATTTTGAAAGGACAAAATATCTTCTGTTGTTTCTGTGATAAACAAGTGAAATCATATTTTAATTGTATTTCTTAATTTGTTTTCAGGCAGCACTTCTAGTCTGAATATCCAACCTCAAGATGGTAATTCAGAAGAACCTGCATTTGGTGGCCCAAAACCTATGTTGCCTTATAGTTCTATGTTTATTTTCGGTCCGACCAATCCGTAAGTACCAACTCTCACATATCTCTAATTGATGGTTTGTGCCAGTGTTTAACAGAACTATTTTTTAAATTCTGTTATCTCTTAACATTGACATCCATAGAACCAGTTTTGGGATTATTGAACTGGTTCTGAGGATTATTGGAGCAGATTACTAAAACTGATTTTGTTGGAGATTATTTTAGCTGTGTTTTACAATAAATATTTGAATGAAATGAGTTCCCAAAGCAAGAATTGCTATAAAACTTGAAAATCTTTATATTACTAATTACTTATAATTAATCTGATATCCTGTTTTGTTATTTGTGAATGTTTGTGTGAAAATATTTGGATTAAAAATCTAAATTGATTTCATTTCAGTCATTATAACTACTTTGTTAATTACATAATCAAACTTACATTATTATTTAATTAAAAGTGACATTTTGGTTTCATTGGGTTTAAATCTATTAAGATATTTAAATTCATTTTATAACATCTGATTCTAAACTATTTAACAATTTTTATAAGCTTCCTGAAACCACCTGTACTTCTCTAATCTGCCTCACCCACTTCTGTATTTCATTTTTGCAGTGTCCGCCGCTTTTGTCATTTTGTGGTCAACCTACGTTATTTTGACTTATTCATCATGATCGTTATTTGTGCCAGTAGTATAGCTCTGGCAGCAGAAGACCCTGTCAACGATGAGTCTGTAAACAACCAAATATTAAATTATTTTGATTATGTTTTTACTGGAGTTTTTACTATAGAAATGTTACTAAAGGTATGTCAGCTCTTTCTAATCCTCTAACACATGCACACATAGGTTTACTTACATTTATATACACATACATTGACATATGCAAACACGTCTTTACTTCATCTTTCAATTGTCAATTCGAAGTCAATGATAATATCCAGTCCCTTAAAAGTGAGATCTTTGGTGGCTAAACAATCCCATCTATTTCAGGTGGTGTATATATATGCTATGATGCTAGTGGTGGTGGTTTTGGTGGTAGTAATGTATCTCTTCTGCTGTCCCCTGTTTGTCCTTTCCATCTCTTATAAACCTCCTTCTCTACCAACCTGTTGTCAAATGTGATCAGCTTTAACATTCTCCAGGTCCTCACCTCTCATCTTTCACTTCATCAGGTCAGCACCTGAGTATTGACCTTGGTGTAGCTGGTTGCCTTCCACATTAAGGGGTAGCCACATTGAGGTATCATTAGAGACAAGGAAGTAGCTGGTTTAGGGAGAGGGAAAAAGAGAGAAAAAGTGGTGAATAAATATACACCAATTTGTGTTGGGAATTTAACATGGCTGTCAAGAGGAGTTTAACCTGTTATTGTTTAGTCTCACCCCAATCCTTATTGAGCCAACATGTCATCAAAAGTAGTCCTGTCATGACCTTCACATCTTTGTGATATATATATAGGATTACATTATTGTGTCTTGTCCTTATAGACAGTAGACTGTGAATTTAGGGGGTGATATGGCAGCTATTTCTTGCAGGTTGAGTGACCATACAGAGGCTCCCTCATTAGCTCAGAGTTTGAATTGTGGCAATATTGACTGCTTCAAGAAATACTTCAGTTTCTTATAAATGCAAGACCAACATACTTTTAATTAAGTTATTGGTGTTAATTATAAATGCTAGATCCACTGGTTGCATGTGTTAATTGTACAACAGCAACTACATCTTCCATGTGGTGGACTGTGGTAGATGTGGTGGTAGTAGTAGTAGTAATAATGGTTAATCTATACCGATGAGGTTTAATAAAAGTGAAACATGTTTGATGCTGTCAATGTATGACCAAAGAACAGACACTGTTCCGAATAATAATTCATTAATTTAAATACCAGAATTGTCTTTCCTGCCTTTCATGCTCAGAAGTTTTCACAAGATAATGATAATTAATAAAAATGTCTTGTCTAATTGCATTATATTAATTCTTACTTTACTGTTTGTAAATATAGATTTCAAAACTAATAATGTTTGCCTTTAAATTCCACTTCCTGCAATTCTTCTTACTGTATTCTCTACACACTTTATTTTCAGATCGTAGATCTTGGTATAATACTTCATCCCGGCGCTTATTGTCGGGATGCATGGAACATTCTGGATGCAACAGTTGTCATATGTGCTTTGGTAGCGTTTGCATTCAGGTAAATATTTGAAATTGATTTTTCACTTATTTTGGTTAAAGAATTACTTTGAGAAATTGATAGGTACTTTTTGTTTGGCAAATTACATTTTTTTAATCATGAAAAATACATTATGAAATTTTCTCTTAATTACAATTTTTTTTTTTGCTAGTTTTATTTAAAAATTAAATGTTTTAAAATTCAAAATAATTTCTAAATAACAGTTTGTTTACCAATTTTTTTCTCTTGACACTAATCTCACTTTTAAATCAATTAATTGTGTATTTAAATTATGTAATTACATAAAAATAATGCATGTTACCAAGAGAGTTATGCTTTTCTGGGTTTTTTAAATTCTAAATCTATTCCTTTTAATTGTTTTAAACCAATCCTGTAAAAAAGTGCAAATTTCTTCTACCAGGATGGACTGCATTGGAATATCATATTAAAATCTAACAACCTTTTATTAATTATGCTCTTAATTATCATGGATATATTTCCTGATTATATACCACTTCTGAATATATATATACATAGAGAGAGCAAGATTTTATAAACCTTTAATTAGTATTATTTCAAGAGGGAAATATTACTAATCATTAATATTGTGATTTATTCGTTATATTTTTCTAGTGACAGCGCAGGAGGAAACCTTAATACTATCAAATCATTACGTGTTTTACGTGTACTTCGTCCCTTAAAAACCATTAACAGAATTCCAAAATTAAAAGTAAGTGTTTTTAATTTTTCTTTTCTGTAGTTTTTAATATTTTGAGATGAATTCACCAAACGAGGCACCATAAAAATATAGATTCCAAAAGAATTTGTAAATGTCGATAATTTTGTTTATTGTGAGGAATGAAGCTGTTTCACAATTTGTAGAAAGGTGATGGGGTGAGACGAGGGATGGAACTAAATGGGAAAGAAAGTGAAAACCAAGAAAGATGTGACTAAAGTTGATGGAAGTAAGGATGGAGGGATTATTAAGGGTGGATCAAGAAGATTGGGCAAAAATGTTGCTTCAACAGGTAGATTGGCTCTAAAATACTTGTTTGTTCAAGAGAATAGGTAAAAATAACAGTTCTTTGTCCCTCTTCCCACCAACCAAACTTACTGGCAGCTACTGTCTTTGAATTTTATTATCATTGCAATGCAAACCACACCAGTTTCTTCTGATTATCAAATTTACCAATAAATAAAAATCAATATTTAATACTTTCCAAGTTATATTTCAAAGTCAGAATGAGATGGTATTATTATTAGGCAACCTGGCAGAATCGTTAGCACACTGAGAGAAATGCTTAGCGGCAATTCTTCTGACTTTATGTTCTGAGTTCAAATCCCGCCAGGGTCGACTTTGCCTTTCATCCTTTCGGGGTCAATAAAGTGAGTACCAGTTACGATCTGGTGTCGATAAAATCGACTACCCCCCCAAGAAAAAAATTTCAGGCCTTCGTGCCTAGTATAGAAAGGATTATTATTATTATTTGTTATTTTATCTTGGATGGTGTTTAACTAGCCATATTTAGTTCCTAAACCTGCAATATTTGTATTTGACAGGTTTTTATATTTTCATTAATAATCATTTCTTTATATTTTTATAATTTTCTCAGCTGAATTTCATCAAATTAAAAACAAATTATGTAGATTATGTTGAGTTTGAAGGTTAACAATCTAATTTTCTTTTCAAACTCTACACACTTTACACAATTTCCCTGAATAGACCCTTTGTATGTCTACATACTTTATACACCTTGCCTGAATAGATATCCCTTCTATGTCTACACACTTAATATTTCTATTTTAAAATTAATTTTAAATTCAAAGTTGGGCCAAAATCCTTTGCCTGCATCCAAATATGAAACCAACCTCAAAAATCCTGTATGTCAAACAATAAAAGGAAATACATTTGAGACTTAAGACAAAAACCAAGAATTTGATATAAATTTTGTTGTATCTTGGGATGGTCATTATATCAATAATATAAATTATTTTTTTGATTATGGGTTCAACTCCACACATTCATTCGAAATTTTGCCTTTGGTACTGAAAGAAGTTCTTACCCCGACCCATGGTTACACAGTTGTTTGTTATGTAATGTTTGTTTTGATGTTAACTCACTAATTCTAATTATTATTTTTTTTCTTTTTTAATTTTCAGGCTGTTTTTGACTGTGTAGTGAACTCATTAAAGAATGTATCCAACATTCTTATCGTATATCTTTTATTTCAATTCATTTTTGCTGTAATGGCTGTGCAATTATTCAAAGGAAAGTTTTTTTACTGTACAGACATGTCAAAATCCACACGAGAAGAATGTCAGTAAGTTACCATTTTCTCATTCAGTTTTGCTTCTTAATCATTCCTTTCTTATATTTTGAATGAAAGACATTCTTTATATGTTTTAGATAATTTTGAAAAAAGAGAATTTCCAGGGATTTAATTAAACAACTAAGTGGCAAATTTTATCGAGTCCTTACATTGTTGGCTACAATACCTTGTGGTATTTAGTTCTGGGTCTGCGCATTCTGAGTTCAAATTCCATCAAGGGCAACTTGCCTTTCATTCTTTTGAGATCGATAAAATAAAGTACCATTGGTACAATTCAAGTACTGGGTGGGGTTAATGTAATTGACTTGCCCCTACCCCACTAAAATTCTTGGCCTTGTGCCAACTTTTGAAACTATTATTATAATGTTGTTGTTATTATTATTATTATTACAGGGGTCAATATTTTGATTATGAAGATAAGTCAGATAAACCGCGCGTTAAAAACCGGGAATGGCTCCGGCAAGATTTCCATTACGACAATGCTATGTATGCAATGCTGACATTGTTTACTGTCACAACAGGAGAAGGTTGGCCAACGTAAGATCAAACAACATTTTAGTTTATTTGAATTTTTACTTTGTGTTTTACTCCATCAATTCTACTTCAATTCCATTTAAATGTAAATGGAATATTAAATGAATCCCATGTTTCAATTTAAAAAATGCAAACCATGTCTAGAATTGAAACCTTGCCTACTAAAGATCAGACTGTTCTTCCTCTTACCACATTGCTACTTTCCTGTTTAATCCTTTAGCTTTTAAACTGACCATATCCAACCCAAATATTCTGTTTTATGTTCAAATTGGCTAGATCTGGCCTCTCACACCTACCATACAATATCATTTTAAAAATAAACAATCACATGATCAAAATCTTGAAGCTACTAACAATGTGTATAAATAAATAAATAAATAAATAAACATTACATTTGACAGAGTAATTCGAATGCTAAAGGTTCAATCCATTTCACAAAACAATAGTTCTGCTTTTGAGTTGTCTCCCTTGCTTTTGCTTGGTTGATTTAAACATTGATCAAAATGCATACCTCACTTTCATACAAATAGAATTTTATTTTATTAAAGTAACCATACTCACCACATTCTGTTACTATTTCATTTATTGATACGGTAGATATATCTGTCTAGTCTGCAACAAAATTTGCCTTAGGGGGTCAGGTCATCTTTACCATTCTTTGCATCCTCAACTCTTAATGAAATCATGGGGCTGCTGTCTTGATGTCTACACCTTGTGGAGCCCATTACTCTCTAGGTCTGACCAAAAAGAGAGGGAGGAGACAAATGAAGCTTGACTGCTAATTTATTACAATCAGTCGATATCATCTGAATGGAATGACTTAGCTCCTTGCTCTGACATAAGCCAACATCAATTTGAACAACTTTCTAAATATGGAGAGAGGTACAAACAAATTGTTTTCTTTCTCCTTCATAAAATCCTGCATTTCAGAGAAGAAGGAATATTAAATGTAATTCTCAAAACTATTGAAATCATTGATGAGAGGAACAATAAAATAATGCTGGACTCCAATAATGCTGGACTCCAATAATGCTGGACTCCAATAATGCTGGACTCCAATAATGCTGAACTCCAATAATGCTGGACTCCAATAATGCTGGACTCCAATAATGCTGGACTCTAATAATGCTGGACTCCAATAATGGTGGACTCCAATAATGCTGGACTCCAATAATGCTGGTCACAAACTCCAATCTTTCTTCTACAGATATGCTGTGTCTCCTCCCATTGCCTATTCTACCTCTGCTGGCTCATCTTATGTATCTTTCTTCTTAGGACCACCTCACGTACACATCTCTTCCCCTCTCATCATATGCAGTGTGCTAATCCTTTCAGTTCTCACACTAACCACCAGTCCTGCTTCCCCGAGCATCAACCCTCTGGAATCCTCCTTGCTGCTATTTTCCTGCAGCCCTCAACTTGAATATGTTCATGGATAATATCAATTACATTGATATCACCAGTGTTGGACATCTTTTGAAGTCATAGTCATACCCTTTATACCCAGGCCAAACAATTAACAAAAGACAGAGAGAGAATTATATTAACAACATAGACAATGTGACACACAGCTATAGAATATTAACACAAGAAATTATTTTCTATGTCTGACTTGAAGGGTAGATGGGGGGGGGTGAAACCGTCAGTTACTACAGTATTCCTTTGAGATGTAGAGTAAATTAACTTGCCTAACAACACAACACCTTTAGTGTTTATTGTTTTTGGTGAGTGATTGCATGATGTGGTGAGGCCTACCCCTCTCTCCCCTAAATATTTATTTACTTAATTGAAACTACACTTGTAATGAAGAGAAAATCATTAGGTTTAATTATTTTATTGAAGGAAGGTAAGTAAGACAAGTTTGAGTTCTAAATTAATTACAATTAGAACAGTGGAGTCTGGTCTTGGGTGAGAGATGGGCAAATAACTCTGAACATATTTCTACCTTATGAAATCTGTTCAATGAGTGAAAAAGGGCAGCAATCATGAATGAATGAACTTTGGTATAAACATAACAATCTAAGTCAAGGGCTGCTAGGAAATACCTAGCAACACATTCTGTGTAAAGGGAAAATAAAAATGAGTATATTTCTGGTGAGGCTAGCATAGTTAATGATGTTTAAAGCTGTGTGAGTGTAATAAGACAGCAAACTTTATAGAAGACAGGATTGAATGTCTTTGAGGATTTACTTTGGTCATTTGACATTCAAGCTTTAATTTCTGCCAGAATAATCTTTACCTTGCATTTGATTGTTGTTTATAAGTACCAGTCATATATGAGGGACCAGTTCAGTTAGCCACAATCCTTTGTCACCCAAATTTGTGCCTTTCTGTCATTGTGAGAAATATTTAGTTTAATTTTTATCAAAACTTTATTCCAAAACCAGATTTCAAATTTAATAGATATATTTAAATTAATAAATGTATTTAAATTAATAGATATATTTAAATTAATAAATGTATTTAAATTAATAGATATATTTCATTTAATAAATGTATTTAAATTAATAGATATATTTAAATTAATAAATGTATTTAAATTAATAGATATATTTAAATTAATAAATGTATTTAAATTAAT
>JAOPUL010003462.1:10219763-10234408 GCA_027564515.1 Octopus rubescens | reverse complement strand
GTCTAAATCAGAAACCATTATGATGCAGCTATGCCGACAGAATCTCTCTCTTTATATATAAATACATATATATATATATATGTATATATTATGTATGCTATTTAGACGAGGCTGAGTGAACCTATGTTCAAAACCATAACATTCTTTTCTCGGAATTGCCCTATATGGGCGCAGGCATGGCCGTGGTGCTAAGACGTTAGCTTGGCAACCACCGTTTTTCTCCGTTTCAATTCCAGAGCGCCACACTTTTAGTGAATTTGGTTAATGGAAATTGGGTCGATGTTCTTCATGTGTATATTGTGTATACATGTATGTATGTATGAGTGTGTGTGTGTGTGTTTGTATGTGTGTATGTTGGGTTGAGTCTTTGTATTTGTCTCTCCACCACTTTATAACTGGTGCAGGTTTGTTTACGTCCTTGTCAATCAGCAGTCGATCAGTTCGGCAAAGATAATCTTATAGAATAAATGCCAGACCCAAAATAAGTATTAGACTCGATAAATACAAAGACACACACGTTCTCATTCGTACAAACGCACACATATACGTACACACATACAAACACACACACACACACACACGCACAAACACATGTATGTATATACGTACGTATGTATTATGTATCTATGTATGTATGTATTAGACCCCTTGCCAATATATAAACAGGCAATATCTTCACAAGCTGGATCATTTTTAGCTCTTATTTCTAGTAATACAGGCTCTCTGAGGGCCCTTAATTCGTAATTTATATATATATATATACATATATAAATTTAGATTATTAATAATTCCAGTTAATCAGGAGTTATACTATATATAATGTTGTTATTAGGTAATAATATCAACAAATAGCATATTATATTCAATAATTAGAAATTTTGGGGGTATGACCTATGATTAGTTTACGTCTTTTAACATTAGATTAATTTTTATTCTAAGAAAGTAAAGATCATAAAAGTATTTATGGTTAGACACATTTTCAATCAACAATAGAGTTAAGATAAAGATATAAAATAAAGATAAAATTAGTTACCTTATATAATTTGTAATAACCGTCTATTGGATTTTGGGTAAATTGAAATAGTTAAAAAATGCTACACATGTGTTTCTGCTTAAATCAGTCGATCATAAATACATAATATTTATGGTTTAGTATCTGATCAAGCGTCTTCAGGCAAATAAGAAATACTAAAAAATATTTATATAATAAGTCAAAGGCCGATACTAGTGACGTCACAACTACAGCTGAGTGAACTGGAGCCACGTGGAAATAAAGTGTATGTATGTATGTATATACACATATATATGTATATACATATTGCATGTATGCGTATATATATATATATTGCATGTATGCGTATATATTTATATATATATTCCCAAGAACGGGAGGTGTAGTATATATGTATATGTATAAACAAGGAATTAACTCTCCAACGCAGGTAAGCCGTACACACGGCAGTAATAATGGGTGAAATCCAAGGAAGGTGGAAAAAATGCTAACCACAGCTGCTGGAATCGAACCAGCGTCTTTCTGACTCAGGCGAATGTTCTTACCATCTAAACTAAACTGCGGCAGCAAATTCTCCACCTGAATTAACGCTTAAAAAGATTATGTATAAATAATCTCAAACCAGGTAATGTAAACAAACATTTAACAGATCATTACATAAATTAGATGCGATGAAGCAAATGGAATAAACAAAGAATTAACTCTCCAACGCAGGTTAGCCGTCACCCATTCTTACTGCCATATTTACGGCTAACCTGCATTGGAGAGTTAATTCTTTGCTTATTCCATTTTCTTCATCGAGTCTAATTTATGTAATGAATTGTTAAATGCTTGTTTACATTATCTGGTTTGAGATTATTTATATATATACAAGGCGCGTGGCTGAGTGGTTAGAGAATTGGATTCAAATTCGTGAGGTTGTGAGTTCGATTCCCAGACCGGGTGATGCGTTATGTCCTTGAGCAAGACACTTTATTTCACATTGCTCCTTCTATATGAAGTTGCGACCGATAGATAGTATTAGCAACTGAAAGACCAGTGAAAAACATTGTTTCCTAAGTCCGATCTGACGAAGTCGATCGCCCATTTATTATAGGTGGAGGTTGAATGACCTGTAGTGTTAGAGAATGAATGAGGTTTCATTCACACAAAAGCAACAGAGGAAGTATTTGTGTGTAAATTTTGTGTCTGTCCGCATCCATGCAGTATTAAAAGATGTGCATGAGTGCAGATTATGTGTGTGCTTTATTTCAGTGTGTGTGTGTGTGTGTGTTGTGTGTGCAGTGTGCATTGGAAATCTAAATATGAATGGATGTATAGTGGTGAAGTGTATGCATGTATATCATCACCATTTTAATAAATATGTGTGTGCTTTTGATTGTTTTTATCACATTATTGTTTGTTTCACTTGAAGCAGGCATCCCTGCGTATTCTCACTGCCAGGAATTCTTTTATGTTTTAACACCATTCACTAAAATCCTAAATATATTCTCGTTTGTTATTGAAGAACAGGTTGTAACAGTTTGTTTCCCTGATGTGGTGTCATAAAACTGAAACCTGTATACAGTTGTCACCACATTAACAAACTTCAAACTCACCCAACCTCACTCTATTCTGTTTTTAATAAAGAACTGATTGCTACTAATTATATATTGATGTTAACTATTCTGACAATGAAAGGAAAGAGAGATCAATATTTATTTGTCCATTATATGTAGGTGTGTGGGGGTAGTGGTTAGACTATTGGATTCATGATCATAGGAACATTGGTTCACATCCTGGACTAGATAGTGTAACGTGTCCTTGGGCAAGGGACTTCAATTCATGTTGCTTTATTAGTTCACTTCATTGGAAATGATAACCAACAGCAGCTGGGATTGAGATTCGATCTTTCAATGAACTGGTGTCCCATCCCAAACACCAAGAGGTATTTTGTATTCTCAGTTGCTTAAACAGGTCAGAAACCAAGAACTTTTTGTTAACTATTTATTTTATAAAATATATTTACAATAACCAATCAATCAGATCAATCAGATCAATGTATGGCTTGTTTCATTTCAGATGTGCCACAGGTGAAAGTTGGCAGCAAATTATGTTGTCTTGTCTCTCAGGCCGGCCATGTGATCCGGAATCCAAAATGTCAGATAATGCGTGTGGATTGGATATCGCTTATGGTTATTTTGTAACATTTATATTTTTCTGTTCATTTCTTGTAAGTATATCTCCAGTTCTTTCATTTATTATTACTATTCATGGTTTTCACAAATGTTTTACATTTGGAACCAATGTCCTTGATGCTGGGTCACAACAAGTTTCCTTTCATATTGAGGACCTTTCCTACAGCCTTTGCTGTTCCCAATAAAGCAGATTTCTGAATTAATGCAACTCTCGTAGTTACACCAATCTCAATAAAAGAAAAATTGTCAAGTCTATTGGTGACCGTACCTAGGGCAACTATAACAACTGGTATTACTTTTGTAGAAACCCTCTACAGTCTTCATATTTCTGTGGCCAAATCCTGGTATTTTCCTATTTTCTCCTGTTCTTTGGCAACTACATTCTTGTCTGCTAATATAGCCACATCTATGATGATGCACTCTTTTTACCCCTTGTCCAGAACAGTAATATCTGTACAATAAAATCCCATAAGACCTTAAACTGATCATTCTCTATTACATTCTCTGGTTTATGTTGGTACCATCTTTTTCCTAATTCAAATCATATTTGCTGTCAAATGTCCCAGAGTAGTGCCCTGGCCACACAATCATGTCTCTCTCCATATACCTTCTGTGCCAAAAGACCACAGGAACTTGTGTGCATAACTTTCTCATTACATATTCTGCATTTTGCACTTTTTGTGGTTTTGTCTATTTTATTTATATTATTATGTGAGAGAGAAATGCACACCATCAAAGTGACATGAGGTACAAATATATGAAGCCCAATGTACCTGTCTGATAAGGGTACACCAGGCACATGCATCACAACCATATGTGCATGACATGGTGATCTCGTATCAAGATAAACAGCACATAACCTTGCAGGTGGGGCCTAATTAGAATTTTCTTCAGGTTGAGTAGCCCATCCCACTCAAAAGGTCCCTGAATAAGGTTTGTTTAGGGATGATGTTGGTCTCAGTATGCTGAGCCTCACAGAGATTACTATTATGATGATGATGATGATGATGGACGGATGAACTGTACACATAGGATATACACTATGTTGAACTAAAGCTGTGCAATGAAGGCCAGCAAAACAGCTGTAAAAGTGTCCAGCCTCAAATGATGTCAGTCGATGTTAGATCAACAGCAATAATGCATGATGGCTCTAATATATTGCCTGTAAATTGTTGTGTTTTTTTTTTATATTGTATATGTGTTCATGTGGGTGATATGAATGGTGTAGAGATGTAGATATTTTGGATGTGGTATTTGTGTCGTTGGATCTCATGTTTGTTATTTTTGATGTTCATAGTCACAGGGAAGACGATGGAATTGGTAGATGCAGTCATTTAGTTCCAGTCATTTTATTTGTTTGAAGACAAATATTTCATAGGTGAATGTCAGAATGTTTGGGAAGTTATGTTCCAACAAATACCAGAAGGTATCTCTGTCTCTCTCTCTGTGTATTAAATGACTATCTTTCTACCCCTATATCTTAATATTTATTCTCATGTATTACTCAATATATCTCTCTCTACATTTTCCCAGATGCTTAATCTTTTTGTTGCTGTAATTATGGACAACTTTGACTATCTAACAAGAGATAGTTCAATTCTTGGTCCACATCATTTAGATGAATATAACAGAGTTTGGGCTGAATACGACCCTGTCGCAACGTAAGTGTTTCTCCACTATTTATTTATTTAAACTAAATTTTTCTTGGTTTCTTATTAAAATATATTCAAATGGTACTTGTTTGGTAAGTGACTTGGTCTGAGGGTTGATTCAAACTGTGGAATCATCAGAAAAAAACGGCTTTTTAGTCTCTGTTCTGCTTTATATTCCAAATTAAAATCCCACAGAGGTCAAATTTACCTTTTGTCTTTCTGGGGTTGATAAAATAAAGTACCTGTTGAGTACTGGTATTGATTATATTGACAAATCCCCTTCCCTCAAAATTGCTGGGTTTGAGCCTAAACTAGGCACCATTAATTATTATTAGTTATTTTAATTGCTTATTTGTGGTCAGCAGTTGCTATGTAATCTGTCAGAGAGTTTAGACAAAAGAAATTATGTTGAGAGTATCAGGCTATGCATCTAGAGGTAGAGAGGTGGCTGTGTGGTTAAGAAGTTTGCTTTGCAACAGTGTGGTTATAGGTTCAATTTTTGAAACAACCTAAGTTTTGTGAATGAAATTTAGTTTACAGAAACTGTGTGGAATCCCATCAGAAGGATTTTTCCTCTTCTTGGGTGGTGTAATCTACCACCTGACTATTGGGTGTCATTTCCCTTCCTCTTACCAGTTTTGAAGACACTGAAATCGGTCAGAACTACTGCCTTTCCACCTTGACAAACCCATTAGAAATAATTATATTTCTCAAATATAGAATTATTATGTCATTTAATAAGCAAGTTTCAATTACTGTTGTTTAATAAACAAATTTTAATTACTATCATTTAATAAACAGGTTTTAATCAACATCATTGTGTATTGATGTTTCTGCTTTTTATTTTATGATGTTAGTAAACCAATTTAGCTTCATTTAACTTTGAAATTATTTCATTTTAAATTACTCAACATTAATTTTCAATCAAATTATTTCTTTGATAATATTCTTTTTACAGAGGGAGAATACATTACACTGACATGTATGAAATGTTGAAAAGAATGGAGCCACCTGTAGGTTTTGGGAAAAATTGCCCCTACAGACTGGCCTACAGAGTATGTGATTTTAGAGTTTGTTCTGTTATTTTGCCTTATTTATAAATTGTTTCAACCCTTTAAACATTACTTTTAATTTGAAGTGGTACATTTATCTCTTACTCAGATTATATTCGTAAAATAATCTAATTCAAGTAAAGTGAATATTCGTTATTCTTGGGTTTTCATTAAGTTTTAAACAAACCAAAATGTAATGAACTATTTCAGACATCAATTTCGAACTATGTTTGTTTTTCTGTTATGCAGAAATTGATACGAATGAATATGCCAGTAAATGAAGATGGAACAGTACATTTTTCAACAACCCTTTTTGCTTTAGTTCGCGAGTCATTGTCAATAAAAATAAGTTCAGGTAAGTCCAATATCCACTTAACAGGGGGGGGAGGTATCTCCTTGCTATCTATCTTTCCTATTGCTACAACCCTGGCCTTTGTTCCTTGTTGCTATTGACTCTCATGCCATCACCACACAGACCCTCCAAACTCACTCATCTACCCTTATTGTCCATATTTTATCATCCTACCCTGTGCAGGATGTCTTCCCCAGAATGTTGATTTCTATGGAATTCCATCTCTTCACATTTTTTTTTCTGGCATCTGTTCAACAACAACTGTTTGCCACATCAATTGTTAGGGTCTTGTGAAGACTAAGGCCACATCTTCTCCACACCATTCCAATAAAAAAAATGAAATAAAACAAATGTTAAATTATTCTGTTTCCATATAATACATTAACAATTCTTCATTGATCTCAAATAATTGATTTTGTTTGTTATCTTTTACAGCTGATGAAATGGATAGGAAAGATGAAGAGATGCGAGAAGTCATCAAACGGGTGTGGCCTGTACATGGGAAAAAAAATGTAGATCTTCTTGTTCCTCCGAACCATGGTAAATAGATAACACCATTACATTGTTTAAGAGGGGTGGGCAGCTTTTGCTAACAGACAAGTGTGGAGGGGAAGTCGTCTTTGGTTGCAGGTGAGAAGGGGTACAACATATCCTCTGTCAAAAATGTGTGTGTGAATATGCAGTGTGTGAATATGCAGTCTGTGAATATGCAGTCTGTGAATATGCAGTGTGTGAATATGCAGTGTGTGAATATGCAGTTTACATGGCACCCCATGTGCATGGTTGCACTTTACTCTTTTTTTTTGTTATGTTTACAGGCTTTTCTTTTTTTACTCTCATTTCATTTCTCCCCTTGTCAATCTAAAAATAGAATGTATCTTTACAGGTTGCAGCATTTTGACTCCTATTTTTAGCAATACTGGCCCTCTCCGAGAGCCCTTAATTATAATTCATGATAATTTAAATTCCTCCTTGGTTATATATATATATATATATATATACAATCCCAATTCAATAAATAATTATTTAAATTTTATATGTTTTTTTTAACAAATAATATCATAAAAAATGTCCCCTGCCCCTCCACCCTTGTTTTACACAATTTCAATTTGAATGATGACTCATGGAAGCAATCTACCATGTAAACCAAGGGACAACTACTATATATGGAGAAATTTATTATGTCTATACTATAACCTTAATAAACTGAAGATCAAAAGGCCAAGCAAAAAGGAGAAAGAAGAAATGCACTCAACACCAGAGTTGAAGACACCTCTGAAAGGGGGGTGCCCCGCCACGTTAGAGGAGTAGGGACCGAAACTGGACGTGGTTCCTCCTGATGATGTCTTTAGGAACTGGATCCTATAAAGGAGCTGTTGAGGTAGCGAACCATGAAACGTGGTTGGAATTCTTACTCCCTTACAAATTTATGGGATGCCCAATGTTACAAATTAAGAAAAAGATTTTTTTTTTTTAAATAGAACATTTAATTTCAGCAGTTAAGATTTGGAGTGTGGGATGAGAGCTTTGTCTTTTTTATTCCTCAAGTAGAAAGAGATAAAATTAAGGAAATATCAGCAATATACTGAGGTAGTTACAATCAAACACAGCCATTTCCTATATTACAATAAAAAAAAAAATTGCAAAACAAAAACTAAATTAAAATTTTTGAAATACTGAATTCTAACTTAATAAAGAAATCAAATTCAACTGCTCTTAAACAATGATGATCCATTTTGATCAGCAGAGTGCACTCAGCTGCAGTGAATGTAACACCATAACATACTTAGCAGCTGCACTATGTTTTAGCAAATATAATATCAGAAGTATAATGTATGGATACTTGGTGATTCAGAGCATTCACAACAACACGAGACTAGATTGTCTCTACCTGCTGTTTTTGCTGGGTTTTTTGGGGGTTTTTTTTTACATCTATTTTCCCATGCTATTATTGCTACACACAAAAGCATTGAGCATGTCAGAGGGAAAAAAATGCTTAGCGGCATTTCGTCCATTTTTACGTTCTGAGTTCAATTTCAGCCGAGGTTGATAAAATAAGTAGCAACCAAGTCCCGGGGGTTGATGTAATTGACTTTCCCCTTCCCTCAAAAACCTGCTGGTCCAGTGCCAAAATTTGAAACCATCATTATTACACACTCAACTGTGAAGGAGTGTAAGGAAAATGCTGGTCACTGGACAAAAGGATGACAGTTAAGAGCTTGTGAGTCAATACAATGGTTGCAGTAAGGTGTGAACTTGCATTTGCCCAATAATCTAACACCTCAATTTGATGCTCTAATGGCATTAATTTCAATGCCTAAACTTACTGCATTTTAATATTAACTAGGTCAAAGGTGGCGAGCTGGCAGAATCATTAGCATGCCGGGCAAAATGCTTAGCGGCATTTCATCCGTCCTTACGTTCTGAGTTCAAATTCCGCCATGGTCGACTTGTCCTTGCAGGATTGATGAAATAAGTACCAGTTTGGCACTGAGGTCGTTGTAATTGACTTACACCCTCCCCCAAAATTGCTGGCCTTGTACCAAAGATTTTAAACCAATATTAACTAGGTCAACCTCTCAGGGTTCAATAAAATAAGTGTCAGTAATACATGTTTATTTCCTAATTAGTCAGTATGTGAGGAAAGCAGCATTGGTGTTGTTGCTGTTTAGCCCAAGGTCAGCTCTCACTGAACAGATCTATGATCAAACACATTCCAGCCATAGCCATTTTTGTTTTTTGTTATTCAGGAGATATTTAATTGAATCAGGTAACAGAGGTAAACTTGACAAAACATGCCAATATCTAAATACTCATGATTTCTGCTAATTTTATATCCAATGTCTCTTTAGTCAGAATCTGATTTCATGCCTTTGATTTTCTTCTTGTGTCATTTAATTGCTTCCTCATGTATCTTAATTTGGTTCTCGTGAAAATCAATGTCTTCACAACCCTTTTTTTTTTTTTTTTTTTTGCGAATCTAAGACCATACTCTCTAACATGTCCTTCTGTTCTGAACATGATACAGTGTGATTTGAGAGACTTAGCTGCTAATTCTAACAGGTCGAACAACTATATTACTATAAAAATATGTAGGGCTTTTGTAAGCTCTTCCAGGCTAAGGAGATCTAAGTGGTTGGTGTTCAGTTTGAACTCCTGTATGGAAAATGTAGGTATGGAGGGTATTCAAAAGGTTGCAGATCTAAGAAAGAATTATAGTATAAGAGCATCTAGTGTGTGAAGAAATAATGTAGCATGATGAAAGGAGAGACAAATGGGCTTGCTAGTTAAGCAGAGAAGAGAAATAGTACATCTGTGAGCCAATGATTGCAACATTTGGTTAAGTAGTGAGTTTTTCTCAATCAGTCAGATGGCCTTCTTTTTAGGTGTTGTCTAGGATATTTGCATATGTAGCAGCAGCACTGCACCAGATCTGTGAGCTGTACTTCAATGTCAGTTACACTTGAGAGTTGTCAAGAGAATAATGAAAGCTGAAGTTTTTCCTTCGACTGAAGTTGAAACCTAGACTTTGAGATTTACTTCTGACTATGTTGTAAATGTGAGATTACCATAAGAGATCCTTATACGTTGAGACTAAGCGTTTGTAGTAGCTGATAGTTTTAGTTTATGCTGTTTATTTGTAAGGTAAATGTAGAGTGAAAATTGTTTCTGTGATATGTGTAGTATCAGTGCATATGTGGCTATGTGGTTAAGAAACTTGCTTCCCAAATATGTGGTCTTGGGTTCAGTCCCACTACATGGCAACTTGGGTAAGTGTCTTCTGCTATAGCTCCAGGTTGACTAAAACCTTGTGAGCAGGTTTAGTAGACAGAAACTGAAAGAAGCCTGTCATACGTGTGTCTGTGTGTGTTTGTGCAATGTTTGTCTCCCACACTTGACAACTGGTGTTGGTTTGTTTACATCCCAATAACTTAGTGATACAGCAAAAGAGCTGATAGAATAAGTACCAGGCTTAAAAAATAAGTACTTGATGACACTCTTTAAGGTGGTGCCCCAGCATGGCTGCATCCAATGACTGAAACAAGTAAGAGATAGAAGGTAAGTGATTGTGTCTTAGTGTTATTACAGTTCACCTTGGAAAATGCCTTTGAGTCCTCTGATCATTTATGTACTGCTTTTTGTTTTACTACTCAGTCATGGGTTAAAATGCAGTGCCCATGAGCCTTTAGTTTTTCAGCATCTCTGAGAGTGATGGGAGAGGAAGTTATTCTCAAACCAAAGATCTGGACAGAATGCTTGCAACAGAGTGAACCCCACTAAGGGCACCCAAGGATCTGGCAGTGGTGTTAAAGGGGTCATAGATTAAGTCTACTACACAAGAACTCAGAATGCAAAGAGCCAAAGCAAATACTTCAAAGCATTTATCTAACACTCTAACAATTCATCATTCCATCACTCTAGACAAATATTTTATTTTATTAATCCCAAAAGGATGAAAAGCAAAGTTGACCTCAAAGAGATTTGAGCTCAGTGCACAAGGAGCCAGAATAAATACATCAAGGCTTTTTATCTTTTAGTAGCCATGTAGCTCCTCTACAACAAGAAACTGTTCTGCCACACCCCCACATCCCCTTTCATACTTTAACCCTCATCTCTTAGCATATTACTACACCCACACATATACACACACTCCTTGAGATTCGCATCTTGTGAGCATATTGACCTCACTAGTGCCAGTGGCATGAAGAAAGTACTCAATACCTGTTGTAAAGTGGTTGGCATTAGGAAGGGCATTCAGACATAAAAACCATGCCAAAGCAGACACTGTAGCACAATGTCAAACCATGGACATCATATGATGATGATTCAAATGACTCTGCCAATTCTCAACCTATATGTCAGAAGTCAGGATGAATTAGAGAGACTCCTCTCAGTATGCTCTGCGATGAAGCAGTCCATCAGGAAATGTCTAAACCAACAGATGAGAGACAGATGTAACTTAGCTAACAGGCTCCAATGCCAGACACAGTTAAAGGCTTTGTTGGGATGTAGGACAACAACATTGCTTTCCCCCAAGTTCTCAAGCAAGAAGACTAATGATGAGTGATGAAGGACAGCCTGTCTCAAGTAGATGTAGCTCTACACAAACTGAGCTCATGATCACTGATAGAAGAGAGAGAGAGAGAGAGATTACAAGTTATGAAGTAGTTAGTTATTTATGACTGTTCTATCACTTTTGAGATGCTAGAAGTGAGAATGACAAAGCAACAGTTAGTAGGGTCAGAGAGGCTGCCCTTCTTTAAAATGGAAAACAGCATCAGGTGCTTCCATAGATCCTTGTAGAGAGAAAAATACTGAAGAGTTTGGTGATGAAAAGAGTTAGCTTGTCAGAAAAGACCAGTCTTTACTGAGTTGGAGGAATGATCAGAAGTTTTTTACACTTGACAGCTACATTATGTGATGGGGAGATAGTGGAGTGGTGAAGAGTTTCAGAAGAGTTTTGTTGTATGAATGTAGTAAGAAGCCAACAGTAAATGTGATGGCTTTATTAAAAAAGTGCTTCTTTAGTGCCATTGTAAAATGACCTAACTGTACTTATTCTACTTAGAATTACTCTAGAGTCTAATGAAGAAATCAATATTAAATGTAAAACAGTTTTATCTTTTTCACAGCCTTAATTCACACACACAAACATACGTATAAAGGCACACACCCTCAATATCCTCATCACATGATCAAAAATTTCAGTTCTATTTTCTCGTTGGAAAATTTACACTTGTCGACAGTATAACCTTTGTCCAACTGCACAAATTTTAATTTTGCTGTCCAAGGGAAAAGGAAAGTAGATTTAATCTACTTTCCTTTTCCCTTTACTTCGGCTACCCTAAAATATTCTATACCTCCGTCCTTTCTAAATAATTTTATGTGACTTTCCTGTATGTTATGTAGCAGCCAATATATCCCTTACCCAATATATCTTTACATTAAATGCTTACATACACACATATGGTACATTCAATCTTGAATCAATACAAATTTAAATAATAGGAATTCAATTCCAAATAAATATATGATACAATTTTCATCATAAGACTAAATTCAATTTAGTAAAATAATTTTTTGATGCACAAAAATTAAAATTTGTGCATCACAAGTGCTCCAAGTGAGTCATCAGTCAGGTTACTTTTTGGGCTATCATCGTATGATAGCATGCTGCAGTTTTTGTGTTTTCAATTACAGCCAGTATTGTTAGTTTGTATAAACTGGTAAAAATGGAAAATACGTGTACCACAAATGCTTCTATTACAAAAAGGAAGAGACTTACTATTACATTGGAGTAGAAATTTGATGTAATAGAATGCCATACATGTGGCAATAGCAATTCGAAAATTGGCAGAGGTCTTGGTATGCATGAATCAACTGTCCGAAATATAAAACATGCAGCTGAAATAAAAAGGTAAATTAGCATCAGCTTTTTGTGGTTTGCAAACAATTATAAGGAATAGAAGTATTGCCATGGCAGAAAATGGAAAATCTTGCTGTATGGATTGAGGATTGTAATCAAAAATGTATTCTGCTTTCCAAAGCTATGATTCAAGCAAAATCTTTGAGGATATTTACAGTAGTGAAAAATAATAGAAGTCAAATCAACACTAAAGAACACTCAAAGCAAGAGCTGGCAGATTTGAAGGATTTAAGATTAGAATTCAGTTGCACAATGCAAAAATTCTGTGGGGAGCCAACCAATGCTGACAAAGAAGCTGCAGCAAAGTATCTGGCTTTTTTTAAGAAAGTAGTTGAAAAAGAGATACTGAACAACATATATCTAACATATGTAAAATTGAATTATTTTGGAAAAGAATGTCTTTAAGAAGTTATATTTCTAAAAATTAAAAATTTTAACCTGGACAAAAAGCTAGTAATGATCATTTGGTTCTTTTATATAGAGGAAGTGCAGGTGAAGGTTTCAAGTTAAACCCAATGCTTTTGTATCATTCAACAAAACCATGGTCTCTAAAAGCTTACAACCATTGATCACTTCCTGTAAGTTCTATATAGTAAGTAGTTGTATATTTGTGTGCAACAGCAAGTTGTCTGAAACACATCAATGAAAACAGCTTTTCTCATTCATTGACTTTTATGATATTTTATGATCCTGTAATATATTTCTGTATAATATCATGGAGCCTGATTTGTCTCTCTCTCTCTCTCTCTCTCTCTATATATATATATATATATATATATATATGCATTCACACACTCAAACATCACAAACATAGAGAAATGCCTCAATAAGCACAAACAATTCATCCAATAAAAACCTCCATATGTAGTGAATTCAAGATTATTATAGTATATAAAATATGATAATTGATTCCAGCTCAATGAAAATGTGCAATGAAAATTTTAAGAATCAGTTTTCAATTGTTTTTTTTTAAATTTACTAAAATAACAACATACCATAAAAATGTATTTATCCAATAATTTATTTTTATTATACAACATAACTATGCAATTAAGTACATTATATTTTGGAAAATGAAATTTTAAAATTTATGGAAACATTTACAAAGCACAGTAGCCAGAATAAGAATTGGGTAGAAAAAGTTAAAAGTGCTATTACCCAGCTGGCAACAAAGGGAGTCTCTTTTCAATTGAAGGATAGCTTGTACATTTTTGTTTATCAAATGCAAAGCTGCATGAGAGTACTGCATAAGTACTGAATGAAGAGGATGTGCAAAAGGCAAGAGAGGAATGAAGCAAGTATTGTCTGCTAAATGTGCAATATTAGTGCACATGAGTGCCATAGTACAGATGAATAGAGAAAAACTGAGAGTATGAGGAATCAGACATAGTGTGCAAAAGAGACAACTGCATTGGTGTGGCTATGAAATGCTTATGGATGATAACAGATGAGTAAAGTGGTACCAGGAGATCCAAGTGGAAGGAAACAGTGGAAGACAACAACCTAGGAAGACATGTGTAGAAGTGGTGGAAGCTGATCTCAGGATGTTAAACCTCACACAGGAGATGATTAAAAGAAATGGCAAGACAGTGTGTTGGAGAGGCCCCACCAAACCCATTAAAGCATAGAAAAGCAGATACCATCATAATCATCATGAGAAGGAGTAAGAAAATAGAAAGGAATGCAAACATAGCAAAACAAATCAGATAATTCTTTCTTTAGATGAACAAAAAGCATTTGAACAGTCAGACAATAATGAAGATGACAATCAACAGATAAATATATTTATCAAGGACATATGTAAATATATCCTTGATGAAATATTTACGGATATGTAATGTAAATATGAGAATATAGTTGGAAATGTAGAAACATTAAATGAAATTATAATGAATGGTAATCCAACTTGGAATGCAGCATTAAAATTTATTTAAGTTTTGACAAAGTTTTCCTAAATTACAAGTATGTATATA
>JAOPUL010003462.1:10163416-10177597 GCA_027564515.1 Octopus rubescens | reverse complement strand
TGTGTGTGTGTGTGTGTGTGTGTGTGTGTGTGTGTGTGTGTGTGTGTGTGTGTGTGTGTGTGTGTGCGTGCGCGCGAAGGAATTTAGTGGTCTTATTATTGAACTGAGGGGATATTAACCCGAGCCAGGGCCCGCTTAATGATTAAGTTTAGCTCAATAAAATACAAATAAAATTGTTCTTTCTGTGCGGTCAGGTACCAAATGATCTACGGCCTGACGGTTAGGATTTGAATATTTTTACTTGAAAAAAGTACATCTTGAATGATCACAGTAAGGTTGGTTGCAAGAAATAGATCAAATACTAGGAGCAGAGGAGTATTAGATCAATAGAAATCAAGATAGTATTATACGTTTTGAGTGTTCAAAACTGATAGTGACAAATGAAGCGATTGTATTTAATAATGCAAGTAAAATTCTTTTAAGAATATAAAAATTGCTATTTCTCTTAATGTTTAGACCCAATTTGTTTTAAATGTAAAGCAGTGAAGACTCATTTTTCATACAGAGAGCGTCCCTGGATGATTTCCCTTAGTAATTATAATAGCTTTTGACACCTATTTGTGTAGAGTATTGTAATTTAACATAATGATTCTCTTATCACGGGTGGATGCAGCATGATTGAATGGTTAAGAAGTGAGCTTCACGATCATGAGATCCCGGGTTCGATTCAACTGCGAGACCTCTTGGGCAAGCGTCTTGGGTTGACTGAAGCCTTGAGAGTGAAGCGTGGTAAATGGAAACTGCGCGGAAGTCCGTCGGATGGATAATACCTTTAATTCAAAGGTAGAGCCTTGTTGACACGATTCTACTGGAGGATTACGTTAATGGTTGTGTGTCTGTGGAATATTCAGCCACTTACACCCTAATTCAAAAACGTAATTCAGTTGATCGAACAACTGAATCCACATCAACAGAAATCGATTTACTTTATTTTACTCTCTTATTAATCTGGCAAGAATGAAGAATGTCATTAGATACTGAGCGGATGAACAGACAACAAACTGTCAACGCCTAAGATCAACCAGTTCAGTTAGCTAAATACTGCTATCATTTGTAGTCGTGGCGTGCACAGATGAGATATTTTAGCTAGCGAAAGCCCAATGTGACAAAAACCCAGATCAGATAATCAATCCTCATCGCTCGATCAGGTCGTCTAGCGTAGAAAGGTTCCAGTAATCCGGGTAAGTCACCCGACGAGATTGATTGATTGAGGGTGTTTTAATAAGTCGAAAACATGTCCAGAATAGTAGTCTATATTTGCCAAGATCACAAGAAATTATATTAGTAATTGAGTTGGTGTTTTCTTCTCTTCGCCACGTAAGTATGAATTACATTTTTTAAATTTCATTACTACATCAAATATAATGGCACTAACTAGTAGTGTGAATAAAGAGTAGTCTCCCCTGATAAATGTTATCTCCTTGGCATTGTCAGCAATGAAAAATAA
Source organism: Octopus rubescens (assembly GCA_027564515.1). Classification (NCBI taxonomy): domain Eukaryota; kingdom Metazoa; phylum Mollusca; class Cephalopoda; order Octopoda; family Octopodidae; genus Octopus; species Octopus rubescens. The sequence goes on along the minus strand of JAOPUL010003462.1, from coordinate 10,176,150 downwards.
AGAGTATTTAATTATTTCCGACGTAGGCACAAATCCGCAATGTTGAAAACGGAGTACATTCGCCATTTTTACAAACATTTCTATCGTTGTCGCCATCATTCTTATCATTATCATCAATATGGACCATGACTACCCTATCAACGTCACAATCCCTACCACCACAACACTACAGCATAACAAGGGAGCCTTTACGTAGCCATTCGCCCTACTAGAAATGGCAGTCAAATCTCTCAAATTGCACTCTACTGCATTAAATAGAGAACAAATTAAATATAATACACTAAAAATATAGCATGATCAACACTAGATTATCTTTGATTACAAGTCTGCTCAATGAGAGTTGACCTGACAGTATTATATTGCTAACGAGGGTGCTTCACTACGTGGGTGTGACCTTGCTAGAAATAGCAACCAAAATCTCATTCAAATCTTACCTTTTAAAAAGGCCACATTTGCTGATCCTAAATACCCCATATTTGAAAAACAAATGGGATGCTCCTGCTTGATCAGGTTTGACATAGGGCTAAACAACAATACTACTGTCAGCAGCAGCACTACAATCACCATTATCAAAGATATTGTTATAATAGTTGTACAATTTTACACCTTGTTCATCCATAATGTTCTATATTCACCCATCGCAATATCTTAATGGTTTCTAATTTAAGTACAAATACAAACAATTTGGGAAAGAAGGAGGGTCATTCGATTACAATGACTCCCAAAACTTAACTGGTACCCGTTTCATCAATCCCAATGGAATTAAAAATGTAACAGATTTTGGTAATATTTGAACTCAGAACATAAAGGAATGTAACTAAATACTGCTAGGCATTTTGTCCACTACACTACTAATTCAAGACAGACATACACTAATCAAATACCGTTGTGAAGTCATGTGGTCTAGTGGTTAGGGCATTGCAGTCCATTCAGCTGTAAATGAGTTCCAGTAATAGCTAGGAAAGTTAACCCAGTGATGGACCTGCATTCTGTTCAGTGGGGAATGTTTTAATCTCAGTCACTTATTCGGTGACAAGCTGGCAAAATCGTTAGCACTCTGGACAAAATGCTTAGTGTAATCGACTTGCTCCTCCCCTAAAATTGCTGGCCTTGTGCCAAATTTGAAACCAATCTCAGTCACTTATACAACATCAAAACTGGGTTATGTTAATGAGTTCTAGGGCTCATAATAGACCCCCCATACACACTACCAATTCTATTAATTTCCCCCCTCATCTTTCACATCATATAACTGAGATATTACAGCAGGCTACAAGCTTACAGCCCCTATGCATTAATACAATATGTTAGTCTCAAAGTGACAGAAGGTCAAATTTAACTACATTAAATTTAGATTCAGAGATTAATAATGTTTGTTCATGGGCTGGACAAGGACTTATTTGAGGTAAGATTTATGCTTGTATGTTTTTCCTGTTGCCAAATCTTATCTGTTTTTCAAAGAAGGGTTTTCTCCATTTTTTTTTTTTTTTATAAGTCAACAGGTTTTCAAACACACAGAGTAACTGATCATAATGTCATCAAGAAACATAGACATCAAATCCCCATTTCCTTCAAGCAGTGACAGATGAAGCACATGCATGTGTGTGTGTGTGTGTGTGTGTGCACACACAAATGTTGATGTTTCAATGGTGGTGATGTTTACATTCCATTTTTGACATTACAACCAGTTTCTCTGCACTTTCAAAGACCTATGGAATATAAAATCACTTACTTCAAAAACAGGTGAGGGTTAGCAGCAGTAAAATTCTTGCTCAAAACCAATTCCTATCCAAGCCATAGCATGGAAAAATGAGAACTGAACAAGCGAGATGTATGTATGTATGTATGTATGTATGTATGTATTGTGTGTATATGTGTGTGTGTGTGTGTGTGTGTGTGTGTGTACCAGTATAAAATAGTGCACTGAATTATACCGCTTTATGTTGACAAATAATTCAGCAATTCATTAAAAAGTGATTAATTTAATAAAATAATTACCAGACTGAAACAATGTGATACGATCAACTAAAACCCTAATGGTGATGTTCCAGCATGGCAACAGCCTTGATGATTGAAACCAATAAAAAATAAAATAAGAGTGATGTCCTAACATTTTTCAGAAACTTCAAGTTAGTGCCAAAAATGATTGAGAGGAGCGGAGATAGTGGGGAGGAAAAAGAAAGAAGAGAAAAAATTTTTTAAAATAAGAAAAGTTGGGATAGGGGGAGGTGCACCTGTTAGATTCTTTTATAGCTTACCTGGAAATATGTTGATATCAATAATGGCATAGCGATTGGTCCCGCATTCAATAATGACATCAATGCCAAAGAGGCCAAGTTTTAAATGAGATCTTAACTGGTTGCCAAGATCTTTAAGTTTTGTGAAATTTGGCTTCACATGTCGACTGGAAAGTTCTTTTTCATCCATCTGCAAAAGAAAAAGCAAATAAATATAGAAATAGGGGGAAAAAATGGAAGAAAATTAAGAAAATAAAAACAAGAAAACAAAAGAAAATTGCAGAGAAATGATTTATCAGAATTCTTCTTGGTAAAGATAACTATTGATTGATTATACATACATACATACATACATACATACATACATACATACATACATACATACATACATACATACATATGTACATACATACATACATGAATGTGTGTGTATACACATTCACACACAATATTTATACATATATCTTTATCTTAAACTTCACACTTGCAAGCAAGTATGATATGGTAACATGTACCATACTTTCACTAATAGTTTAAGGTACATAAGCAGACATAGATACCTCCTTGGTCACTTTTGGCTCAGCACAGAACATCAAAGATGTGACAGCAGGAGGGAGAGAGGGCTTCCCCAGTAGACAGCTGGGTTTTATTTTATTTGAGTAGAGTGGAGGAACATGACACAACAGGTCACCCAGTCCAGGAGTTGAACTCATGATATTATAATCGTGAGACCTACACTCTAACCACTAACCCCCCACACACACACATGCCTTAAAATAAAAGATGTTCTAATATTTACTTCAAAGTGAAACTCAAGCAATGGTTTTTCTGTGCAATTTATTTATTGAAAAATCACAATGTAAATCAATCCCAAAAGTCAAGTTCTGATAAATGGTAAATTAAAAGAGTTTAGAAATCTGTGGAATGAATACAAAACTTACATTAAACAATAAATAGCCAACTCAGATTTGTGTTGGGATATAAGGAGGAGGATAGCTGATTCCCAATAGATTAGTAGGATTGGCTTTTAGCCTTTTTTATGATTGTGCCAGAACCATTTAGAAAATAAGATTCTATATGAATAAGTTAAACCAAACTGTTTGCATTTCAAAGCATTTAACTAATCTGCACCTCTTCAAGTGGAACATTAACAGCATTGCTTCCACCAGTCTTGGAGGTGGAATGGCTATGAAAGTTATGGTTGAATCCTTTCCTCCAAACTATTAAAATATTTAAATCCTGTTCAAAACTGTTAATTTTACTACTTTAGAAATCTGAATTCTTTTCGAATTGTTTAAGTTTACCCAGTTATAGATTCATGATCTAAAATTTAGATCATAATTCAGATCCTCATATAAACTATTTATTTACATCTGTGCATTGAATAGCAGAGCTAATCCAATTTGCTCCCACCTGGACCTTGGGTGACTTTTACAGATTTCATTCCTCTGTTGAGAGCATTTCGATCAGGTATCTTGTTTAAAAGTATCAAGTTTTAGTGGCCCTGTAAAAACATTGTTACTATCTTTCCTCCTCCTCTGATTAAAAGCGAACATTTTATTTCTTTAAATATCACAGTGAGCAATCTCTTGAAATACAGTTTTATTGAACCCTTAATATTAGGCTATAACTATGGGAGCAGTGCTTCCTGTATTCACACCTCTAATGATTCATCATACAATATACTGTGGTGTAACACAATAAAACACTTCTCTTTTATGTTTGATCCCACTTTAAACCTTTTAATGTTGTTATTTAATCAACCAAATCCATACAATCAAAAAATAAATCAGCTCTGATGATTAAATCTATTCTAGTATTTTACCATGGCATAAATAAATATATTCTCCATAAATCAGCTAATTAAACAATTCTATTCTAATTAACAGCCATACAACTTAATGATAGTCATTCAGCTGTAAACACTCCACAATTAACTTATTCTTGTTTCCATATTTTACTAAAAATATTTTGATAATTTCTCTTTTGAAATAAAGCAGAGAATAACTTTAATCTAATTTTGTCCAACTAAAAATGAAGCAATTATTTAATAATTAGTTTTTTATTCTAAACATTTAAATATTTTATTATAAATTCATTCATTCTTATGCAAAAATATTATTATTAAAATTAGTTAAAAATCTTTAAAATCTTCACCAATATTTCAAGAAATAAACGCTTCTAAGGTATCAGAAGTTAAATGTTTCCAGCTGAAATTGAAATAACATTTAACCATTCAATATAAAGGCGGCGAACTGGCAGAGTCGTTATCGCGCCGGGAGAAATGCTTAGCGGCAATTTTTCCGGCTTTACGTTCTGAGTTCAAATGCCGCCGGGGTCGATAAAGTGAGTACTGGGGTCGATAAAATTGACTACTCCCCTCCCCCAAAAATTTCGGGCCTTCGTGCCCAGTATAGAAATCAATATACAAGGGTTAAGATTGTGTGATTAAGAAGTTTATTCCACAAGTATATGGTTTCAGGTTCAATTCCATTAAGTGGTACCTTGGATAAGTGCCTTCTACCATAGACTTGACTCAATGAAAATATTGAGTAAAATTTGGTAGAAAGAAACTGCATGGAAACCTGTAGGAGACTTGAGTGGTCAACTTAGTCTGTTACTCAGTTTAAACCTGCCACTCAGTTCCAGGAGCGTCTTTAGTGGAATTTGTTCCATTGCAAGCATCCAAATCAGGTGCAGGGATAACTTCTTTATATACTTTCTAAATAACAACACAATTGGCCCCTTTTAGAGTTACAGCTTCAGACATTCCTCATTAACTAAGCTATAAAAACAAATTAAAGGGACTTTAATTAAAATTTTAATTTTTTCATAAAATGTCATTTTTTTTTTAATGAGTTATTAGTTTTATTTTATTTTCTCCTATTTTATACACATTATTATTATTATTATTATTATTATTATTGAGCTGGCAGAATTGTTAGCATGCTGGGTGAAATCCTTAGTGGCATTTCATCTGTCTTTACATTCTGAGTTCAAATTCTGCTGAGGTTGACTTTGCCTTTCATCCTTTTGTGGGTGATAAAATAAGTACCAGTCAAACACTGGGGTCAATGTAATTGACTAGCCTTCTCCCGCAAAATTTAAGGCCTTGTGGCTATAGTAGAAAGGATTATTATTATTGTTATTCTAAATGCTTTATAGCTAATGCAACCTTTTTCTCTTCTTTAATTATATTTCAATCATAACTCCTGTCTTATCCTTTCTGTCATTTGCTGTTAAATGTGTTGTTTAATAACATTGAAAATACCAGCTATTATAATTATTGTTGTTGTTATTACTCTTATTATTATTAAATGTAGTAATTAGACAGTTGTATTATAGTAACATAGATGTGTAATATAAGCACTATAATAGTAATTTATGACAGCTAATAATACTGTAACATATCACCATACTGCCAAAGATCAGACTCTTCCACAGCAAGAGAAACTGAGCAGGTAGAATTAAATGTCCTTGCTTCAGATGCAATGAGATGCCTTTAGAGATAGAGTTTATCTAAATAACATGTTTGTTTTATGAGATCATCATAACATCAAGTTGTCCACATTTACATCGTTCAGACAGAATTTGTTGAGGCAGATTTTCCATGCCTGGATGCCCTTCCTGTCACCAACCCTTACTGATTTCCAAGTAAGGTAATATTTCCCCCATGGCCAGACATGTTTTACATGGAAGACTTGAAATGAATAGCATCACCTGTATGGCAGTGATATTAATTTACATTATTTCAAGACAAGGGTATGCACACACACACCCATATGCTGGGTTTCTTTCAGTTTCTGTACCAAATCTACTCACAAGGCTTCAGTTACCCCTGAAATCTTATAGCTGCGAAGCAAGGGAGGAATAATTTTGAGGATTTTCCTATTGAGTTGCCAAAACAGCAAAAGCTGAACACACATCTCTGCATAGTCACTTAGTCTTCTAGAAATACTAGTTGAATTCCCTCAAATCACACCCTACCATCTTAGAAAACTGGTATGTTAGACATGGTATTGGGTTCCCTGCCCATTGGGAAAAGATGGTCATGGTTGGATTGCCCTAGATCCTAGATCTGCTTGGTCAGGAATGTCTGAGTTCAACAACAATAGCATCTTCCTTTATCTTCATTTTGCAAGATCACCAGAAATGGCATACAATGCTAAACAACTAAATTGTTAGGTTTTTGTTTTTAAAATACTTCATCTGTTTTCATGTCCAACTATAGTTTGTATTCTATCTTTTTGTTATATTTTTGTTTTCTAGTTTGAAAAGTTACCTCAAAGTTATTAATGTGTTGTCTAGAGAAATATATCCCCCACCTTTTCTCTCTATATTTGTAGATCTTAGCAAATTCTATTTTAATCTTACTTTAGAGCAACACCTAATGAGTTTTGTGTCATTTACAACAAAAACTGTGACTTTGATGCATCACTAATGATAAGTGGGGTAAATAAAAATAAAATTGTGCTTTATAAACAATGTCCTTTGAGATATTTGCTCTGCCTCAAGGTACAGATACTCAATTTCCACTGTTGCAATCATCAACAAACTAAATGATTGTTGTGCTGTGGGGTGGGAGGCAACTGCAACCAATGAAATTATTGTTTGCTAATTGTAATAATTATCAAAATGCAGAATCAATATATGTCACATTCTTTCTAAAAGTACACTGTTGATGGTTGATTAAAGAGGAAAAGGGTTTGAAAGATGATTGATCTCTGTGGTACTCCTTTTGCTGATAAAATGGCAGTGGGGGATCCAGCACAACCTGCTGCAATATGGAAATCTGTGAGGTAAACTTCCACAATGAAATAACTTAGAATTTCATAATCATCGTGTTCTTTAGATTCCAAAACCCAATTAAAATCTCACTTGACTTCATAACTAACAAGAAATCTATTAAATATAATCTGGAAACTGGTTGTGGTCTTCACTCCATAGACTGCTGTAACACTTTGTTTTCTTGACTCTCAGATGATGGGTCAAGTGTCCAAAATACAAGATTCTTCACTTATTGAGTTCTACCACAAATTCCTCCAATATATTCACTTTTTCAACAGTCCTTCCTATTAAGTCCACTTTCAGTTAAATTTTGTTCAACCAACATTGAAATTGAACATATATCTCTACATTTGCATTATATATTTAAAGTCCCCGTAACTTATCAGTTCAGCAAAAGAGATCGATAGAATAAGTACCAGGCTTTAAAAAATAATTACTGGGGTCGATTCATTTGGCTAAAAATTGAAGGTGGTGCCCCAGCATGGCCGCAGTCTGATGACTGAAACAAATAAAAGATACTAAAGAACATCCTCTATCACAAAAGTATTCCTAAGTATGGCACTGTGCCACAGTGACAGTTGGAGAGCTGATCCCACCATTTGAGTGTCCCCATGGTTCTGTTAACTGGTCTCAATCTATTTAGATGTCCCTATTATCTTCCACAGCAATATTCCTAATAAAACATGAAATTAAGTCACATTTGAAGCTGACAATATATAAACAACACATTTAACTTTGCAATTTTATAATTCTTTATTCAAATATCATTTTACCTTCTTTTTTTCCTCCATTCTTTGGAATGATTTGTGATTTCAAACTGCAATATAAAATATAAATTCTTTACTTTATTTTTCAAAACCTCACACTATCTTTCTCCCTCTCTTTCTCTCACTTAGCGTCCACCGTCATTCTTCCAGCGGATAATTGGTGTCATGAGGACCCCATCTGCTCGTTCAAGCCAGAGTATTGATTCAGAACATTCTGACAATGAAACAGAAGGAGGTCACAAGTAAGTTTCAGTCTTTCTACCCATTTACACACACACACACACACACACACCATGTCATGCCAAACCAGGAATCTCTGTTGCTGGTTGATGAACATATTTTAACACATATACATACTCTCTCTCTCTCTGTCTCTCTCACTCTCTCACCTATACATATGTACACTCATACACTCTCACACACATACACACTATTAAAATCCCTTTACTAACTAAGATGCTGAAATTATGAATTTGAACTAACAACCAAAATCACATTTATCTAATTATCTTAGTCTTCCATTAATATATTTCTTATTTCATAAATTGGCAACAAAAGGTTTTTGTGTCTAAGTGAAGTACAGATTGTTTGATGTTTGTGTATGAAGTACAATATTACATGCTAGTGAAATAAGAATATTACTGAATGTGGTTGAAAAGCAGAAATTCATAAATATACATATATATATATAAATATATATATATATATATAGGAATGACAAGGCATAAATAATGAACATTACATTATTGTAGTAAATTTGACCTACAGCTGTTTCCAGTAGTCATTATAGTTAGTTTTGTTATTGATAGGTGTACTCAATCGGCCCATTGATCCATTGAGAAAAATTGAAGAACCTAAATAATTAAGTCTACTTTCCTCAATCATTTCTGGTTATAACGAAGCAGAACACTGAAGGAATAAGAATAGGTATAATGTAAGGGGAAGAGAAATAAAGAGGAAAGGGGAAGTGAAGGACTAAAGTGAGGAGAAGGAAGAGGGGAAGGTATAGAAAGAATAGAGGAGGGGAGGCATTCGATAGAAAAAGGGAGAGAGGAGGAGGATGGCTGTGATTAAGGATAGGACAGTCATAAAAACATTAGTGTTTGTAATTGGCTCATCAAACATGAAAACATTTTCATTGTTTTCAGGTCAAATTCTATCCATATATTGTGTTGAAATTTGATTTAGGCCACTTACACACAAGGTCAACTTAAATCTTTAATTTTTGGTCATTTGTACTATTCCATATAGTGAGGGAATTTAATTGTTATAAAAGAGTGAAACAAAACCCTGCTGTTGGATACATGAATAGATTTCCTTGTCCTTGGTTAAGGTGCATTTTAGGGATAAGTGTATATTAAGTGCATTTATTTGTTCAATGAATAACAGATACAGGTACAAATGATACAGGTATTCATTAATATAATGAATACAGGTAAGGCAGCGAGCTGGCAGAGTCGTTACTGCACCGGGAGAAATGCTTAGCGGCAATTCTTCCAACTTTACGTTCTGAGTTCAAATGCCGCCGGGGTTGACTTTGCTTTTCATCCTTCCGGGGTCGATAAAGTGAGTACCAGTTATGAACTGGTGTCGATGTAATCGACTACTCCCCTCCCCCAAAATTTCGGGCCTTGGTGCCCAGTATAGAAATCATTATTATGCCATGAGTTCAAATGCCACCGGGGTCGACTTCGCCTTTCATCCTTCCGGGGTCGATAAAGTGAGTACCAGTTATGAACTGGTGTTGATGTAATCGACTACTCCCCTCCCCCAAAATTTCGGGCCTTCGTGCCCAGTATAGAAAGGATTATTATTCTATGATGATGATGATGTTTTTGCTATTGTTGTTGTTGTTAAGTTTCGGGTTTGCTCTGATCAAGCAGACCTATCAATGTGACCATCCCACTTTTTTTTATTATGTACAGGAAACTCAGAACGAAATTATCAAACGTTTTTTGTTTTTTTGTTTTTTTTTTTGTTTTTGGTAGGGTGTGATTTGGTGGAGATTCACTATTGGCTGCTATTCATGTGGTAATCTGTTTAGAGAAGTGACCGTGTTCCATTCTAAGTGTGCCACTATCAAATGGGATGGGATACTTAGCTTTCAACGAAAGCGAAAAAAGAAGAAAAAAAGAACTATGCAAAACGTGTAATGCAATAAGAGATCTCATCGCCTTTTGCCACGAAAATGACGACACGTGTGTGATTATTGGCCCCATGGATCCTTATGATTTGGAAAATGCATAAATATAAAAAAGATCTTACATCAGCACGAAAACAATAATAATGGGGATGCGATATAGCTGATTATATTAATCCTAATAGTCGACTGGTACTTTGTTTCATTGAGCCCTTGCGAAAGGATGAAAGTCAAAGTTGGTTTCGAATGGATTCGAACTCAAAATATAAAGATAATAATCTTATTTAAGCTGAGCTTTGAGATCTGTTGCTCAAATAACATATAGCGTTGTTAACATGTAACCGCACTCCGTGGTATTACATTGGGTGATGTAATTATTATGCTTCATAAAAGAGTTAATATTAAAAGACCATGTCTCTTCCTGATTCTATTGTTTGCTGATATCTGGAAATGTTTTTCTCAAGAGATTAGAAGAGAGTTGAATTACAAACCACGTCCTTTACTTTTAATATAAAAAAAAGTCATTCATGACAACAAGAAAATTAACCGACAACAATTCATCGAAAGAAATTTACTGATTAGTAATCATTTGATTGGCATATTCATCTACAAACTATAAACGGATTTAATATATTCACCAACAGTAAATTATTAATTGATGTTAGCGGGACCCGTGAATATTTCACGGAATTAATGGTAAATTTATTGGGTTATTTCTGGAAACTTTATCCTAAAAATCTGAAAGCGTAGCGTGTGCTGTGTCTGTATCAAAAGATAGTCGCTCGTTTGCTACTCATTGAAATTGCACTTATGGGCAAGCCTTAAGCGATAGTATCCACTCACCATCGCCACCTCCATCAATAACACTACCACCATCATCTCTCTCTCTCTCTCTCTCTCTCTCTCTTTCTCTCTCTCTCTCTCTTTCTCTCTCTCTCTCTCTCTCTCTCTTTAATCTCACTATCAGATCATCACCCCTCTGCTAAAATTATATTTCTAACTCTCCTTTATATCACTACCTTCAACTAAATTTAAAAACCGCGTAATAAACATTACGTTCCCCCTACCTCACGTCATGGATGCTTTCACATTTCGCCTTATCCTCTTTTTCCCCTCTCCTTTTTCTTTCTTCTTCCTGTTCTCTCCCTTCAACTAATCACGTGAAAGCGTTACAATTACGTTCCCTTTACCTCACATCATGGACGCTTCTCTATCCTTCTTTTCTTTCTCTCCCTTTTTCTCTCGCTCTCCGCCTCTTGCTCTTCGCCTCTTGCTCTTCGCCTCTCGCTCTTCGCTTCTCACTCTTCTCCAACTAATCACGTGAAAGTGTTACGAACGGGCTAACGGAGGAACACGCACAATTATATGATGATTTATAGCTGGCTGGCTGACTGGCTGGCTGGCTGGCTTGGTAGTCAGTTAGTCGTCAGTGAATCAGTGACTCAGTCAGTTAGTCAGTCCACCGAAAGGGACTGTGGAAAATAATGACAAGGATGGTGCAGGCCATGTACGACAACTTCGAGTGCCCAAAAGTGTACGACGGGGACAAGACAAGGTTGTTTAAGGTTAGAGCTGGAGTCAAGTAGGGATGTGTTATGCCAGGCTTCCAGTTTCTCATGGCGATAGACTGGGTCAAGTGAAGAACAACAGAAAGGCATTAGATGGAACCTCACGAGTACTCTCGAAGATCTCGACTTCCTGGACGAACCCATCCAGAGCAAGACGCATAGACTGGCAGATAATGCTGACAGAATTGGCCTTAAACTCAACCCAGGAAAATGTAAAACACTAAGGAATAATGATTTCAGTATAGGGTTATAAAAATAATAAATGTAAATACTTATTATTTCAATAATTTATTCTAAAATTATGAAGACATTGATAAAATTTTGAAAGGATTTCAAAAATGAAATGTTATGTGGTAAGTCATATGGAAAGACAGACTCTCAAGGTTTGTAGTTTACAACAAAGCTTGTTATAAATAATCACATTCATGGTATTTTGGCCATTTCAGAAGAAGCTCTTGCTAATCGATGAACTGTTGATCGGTGAATTGTTATCAATGAATTTTCCGAAAATGAATAAGCAAGCCGATTAGCATTATTTGTTATCCAGTGTGACATTGTACCAACAGACTTTCCATACACATTTCCTATATTAACTAAAAATAGCTTTTTAAATGAAGAGTATCGATGATTCTGAATAACTTGCTGATATATTGCTGATTTGTATATTTCCACGGCACAGTGTGGATCCACTTACTAAGAAAATTAGCATTAAATGGACTAATCAGTAATGGAAGGCACCTTGATTAGCAAAACAAAGAAATAATCTTGCCCTCGGTGGTGTAACCGCGGTAACGGAGGCATTTCAACAAAAAATTACTTAAGTTACACATGAACTTTGACATTTATGGATCAACTAATATGTAATGATAAACAGCTACAGATTTGATCAATGACTGCTGAAGTGAGAGCATCTAATATATTCGTTCGATCTGGTAGAAATAAGAGCTACATTTCTCTCAACTCACATAGTAGCCTTTTTGCACAAGAAAGAAATCACTGGATAATGTAGATCTATAGACTGTACGTTTGATAAAACTTATGTATTTGGTTGATCTATGATGACTTGGGTCTAAATAATAGCATAAATAAAATCTAGGACTGTTTATATACTTAAAAGAAATAGACATGGATACGCACCTACAAACATAGATACATATATACAAGCATGCATACATACATACATACATACATACATACATACATACATACATACATACATACATACATACATACA
>JAOPUL010003462.1:10094638-10108468 GCA_027564515.1 Octopus rubescens | reverse complement strand
AAAGTTAGTATATATATATATATATATAGCCATTGATGTACACTATATCATCATTGGTATAGTGTATATATATATATCATTATTCCAAAAAGCTACTGTAATTGTTAAGCATTCTTTATAAGTTGCCCTTCAGTTTACTAGATTTACAAATCTTCTACATCCTCTTATAGCTATGATACTGATCACCAAATAGGATTATTCTTGAGAATAAGATTGTTTTACAAAAACATTGATAATATTTGTGTTTAGACTACCTCCTCCGTAATTACCTGATTTTAAATTTTACCAATAAACAAATAAAAATTAAGGAAATTTAATAGTTTTCTCCTAAAACCTTTCTGGTTTCTTCATGTATTCTCTTTACATAGAAATTGTTAAATTATGAAAAGTATTTTTCTTGATTCTCTCCTCAATATATTTCTGCAAATTACCATTTTGCAGATAGCATATTGTGTTATAATATGTTTGTATAGTGATTTGCTCTTCTATTGTTCACATTTACTATTTCATCCAACACATTTCTGTAAAACATAACACACTTAAAGTTTCAGTCTAGAAAGGAGAAAAGCTCTGCTAAAATATAAGATGTGAGATCCTACCCCTCTGCATTTCAATCCTGTATGGGCTTCATTTGATGTTCTCTCCCCTTAAATTTCATGAAATAAATACAAGTTATAGTGGAGTAAATGATCAAATGGATCAGGTATAAAAGTGACACCCACTTTAGGATAAAGTCAATAAAAAGGGGTCCAATCATGGCCATCTAGTTTTAGATTTCTATCAGAAATATCAATAGAATTATTTTAACAAATATTCTTATGAATTTCTAAATACCAAATTAAATACTGTTTTGGAAATTCTACATTGTAGCTTTTTAACTTGTGTGAGTATTCATATTATATATTGAGCATATATAGAGGAGGTATGAATATAGGATATATATATATATGGTCTATATAGCCTATATCATGCAGTTATCTCAGAAAGCTCCTCTTACGGGCTTAGTTATCTGTCCACAAAGTAGTGCAATATAAAGTGACCGTGTAACAGAAAACATCTAGAAAATCTGAGCAATAAAATTATTCTGTGAGGATTATGTAAAGCATAAAGTAGGTGGTATGAGAAGTGAATATATATTTATTTCACCACGTGACTTCCATAGGATTAAGGGCTATATATATATATATATATAAAACACTGGTAGAAACCTCAATAAATGTTACTTTAATAACATTGAATGATGATAATAATAATAAGAACAACAACAACAGATTTTAAGTAGCTAGATTTAACTCTTAAATGCCATAAAAGTAAGACTTCCATATAGACATTTCTTTAAAATCTTATTCTTGTGTACCACACTTTATTTCTTGACATTCTTGATAATTTTCTACATTTGGCAAGTTTCTTTGTTATTGCTTATAAAAAATAGAGGAAATGATTGTTAAATGAATGGAACAATGGTGATGTTTTTCAAAACCTCATTTGTTAAAGTTCAAAATTCTCTGGACTTTATCTTTCTTCCCTCCAGAATCACCAAAATAAGGACCAATTAATTTACAGTTCAGTTAATTCATGTTCAAAAGTCTTTCTTTGTAAATACTCATAAAGAATCAATTTTGTAGATTTGGTGATATTTTAAGTTAAGTCAGTCTAAAAATCTAACCTAATACAAAGATCAATTAGCTACTAGATTTCTCTTCCCTATAGAAGGATTATATGAAGTCAGTCATCTTTAAAATCTAGCATTAATTAACAAAGGAGTAGACAAGCAATTATCAAAATATGACGAAAATAGATTTAATGTTTATGAAAGTCCTTGTTTGTTCTCCAACAATAATAATTTTAGAAGGATCTCATGATTGGAATGATTTAAGATTTTATTAGATGTTTATTGAAATAGATAATAACTGATCTGCTTAATGGAAGTAGAATAAAGTTAAGTAAAAAATATATTAAATTTGAATGTGAATTTCATTTTAAAATTTCTTTAATTTTCACAATTTACTCCATAACTTTATTTTAATTTCCAATTAATGAACAAAAAGCTCTTACAATGCAACATATAGCTTTGTTTTTATATAATTGCACACTCATATACACACATCTATATTGTCACATGTATATGGATGTATTTAATAAGTTTATGGAACACATAGGTATTTGTTGGCCACAAAAGATTCATTTTATTTTCTATGTCTTTCATGAATGAAGGTACTTTAATTACATTAAAATATATAACAGTCAACTGAAAAGCTAATTAACTGAGAAAATTAGGTTTGTTGTAGTTTAATTAATTATTTATCAATAGATGAGGTTTTTAGTTCTTCAGTGTCATCATCATGTACAATGTTGATAGTTTTCTGTATAAATAAAACACATTCTAAATGAGGTAATTAATAACTGTAATTAAAATATTAATTTGCTTTTGTTCTAAATTCTCACAACATGGCTTTGGCTGTGATGGTTAAAATGAACCAAAAAATATTATTTTGTTTATTACTGAAGAAAATAACAATCTTAATCTCAAAACCCTTTTATTTACATATCCTGGGATTTCCTCTCACCCACCCCTATAGTTATATTTTTCCTAAATTTATACTCCTGATAAACTGGACCAGGGGTTTAGTTTTGTTCCTATTAGGTATTTTTGAGCTTTTTTTGGTGTATGTGTGTGTGTGTTTTTAGTGAGTGTATATATTGAAAGAAGCCCATTTCACTGCCAGACATGTTTATATGCACCACGCAAACTGTCTTCTTTTTAGAATTAAGGACATTAATGCACATTTGTAAGTGTGCTTCTTGTATCTAGATTTTTAATTTATAGGATGTACTGTGGTCAAATTAGTGAACATGTAATAATTATAGAAAATTGATCACTTTGTTATACATCTCAGCCATGTTTGAATAGAGCAGTCCAATATAAATAACAGGAGTTCTAAGAACCATTCTGTCTGTTGGTAAATCATAGATTAAGGTCAATATACCATTCTATATGTTGGTAAGGCAGAAATGAAATCAGCATTTTATTCTGTACATTGTTGAGTTTTATACGAGATCAACATACCCTTATTGTATATTGGTGAACCAAATATTAAAATCAATATAAGATTCTGTGTATTGATGAAGTATATATGAGATCAACAAGCTTGCCACTGGAAACCTAATTAGCTGGTCTTAAGAGGAATACCATTAACTATGAAGTTAAACTATCTTGACAAAGAGCCTTAGAGCAAAACATTAGTTTCCCTTTCCACATGGCAATTATAATTTATTACCCACCCACTCCTACACACACACATACATTTCCTTTCTATTAGTTAATGACAATAAAGCCATTTAGACAAAAATGTCTCCTTGCTCAAGAAAATTCTCTGAACTTTAATGTTATTGCTACAACCGTAGACTCAATTAGAATTAATATTCATTTGAAATAATGAAATTGTTTTCAGATTTGCTATGTTTAATATCTTAATGATGTAAAATGTGACTGGGTTGATTGATTAGATCTGAAGATAAAATATACTGCAACAAATCCCATATTGATTATTTTCCAATATCTTCATGATATTGATAAAGAACCAGTTCACACTTTAATCCATCTTAGTCAGAAAGGAAGGAGTTTTCGAAAGAGAAAAGATTAAAACTTTACTTTCCTGCGTAAGTCAGACTCTAATCAACTACATCGTTATCTATAGCAGCGGATAACTTTGGACTGGTTTGTTTGAAATCTGATTAACATTTCAAAGTAAAATTTAATCTGAAATTTGAAACCCAAACTTCTGTGATAACATTATTTTGATTAACATAAACATAAACAAGCAATTTCAGATTTTCCATTTTGTAAGAAACCTTTCCAAAAAGAAATACCATTTACTTCCTAAATTAATAACTACCTTTTTAAGTTATTATTTATTAATTAGAGATAATTGCTATTTCATATTGAGTACTCACACAAAATCTACTTTGACTTTATTTCCCAAAACACTGCATTGGAGACAATTTGATTTAGAAAGATTTTTCTAAACTTTCCTTTCTTCATATTTCAAAAGAAGTCAGTTGTCTTCTCCTTGAAACAACAACAATAAAAACAAATACAGCCAAATTTAAAAACATAAATTTATTGAAGTTTTTTTTTTAAATATATAATTACAGATATTCTATATTGTAGATATTAAACAAATACATTATAATTTTGTATGTGATGCATTGTAATTATAATTAATTGTTATTTTCTATGTTTAATGTGTTTTCAGATTTTAAATAATTAAATTATTTGTTAAAATGTTAAAAAAAAGTAAATATTTTACTTTCAAAAATGTTGTTTGAGAATACTTTGATTAATTGTTATTATTGCGAAAATTTTATCGGCAGATTTTTGTTTGTGTTCATGTCTTGTAATGGGCAGAAATTTTAAACACTAACAAGGAACTAATTTAACAAAAACTTGAGTTTTTCAGTTTTTTTTTTTCTGACAATAAGGTTTTAGTGTACAAAACATTAAAACATGTTTGATTGTTAAATAACCAAGCAATCCTGTGTTAGCAATCATTTATTTGACTTTAAATCATAGTTTGGGGTTTGGAAACACAAGAGTTTTTTTTTCTATATCTTTGTTCCAGAATAAAGTGGAAATGATAATATTTATAAAAATATTGTATGATGCGAAAGAGAAAGAAAGAAATGCCTGTATTTGGGTATCTGAGCCTGAGAGGATGGAAATATTTAAAATAAGTTAGGAAACAATTCTGTTTTCCCTTACAGTTTTCACATTTCACTATTATCTAGATCTATCTTAGATGGAAACATTCAAATGATAAATAATTAAATATTTATTAACTTTTCTGACAGTCGTTATTTCTAATTATACACTCTCTCGTTAAACCTTTCTCAATAATTCTTACATTCCAACGGAGTGAAGTCAAGGCTTGCCAAACTTCATTGTTACACCGAGTTATGTCTGTTGTTAAACTATTCACTTTACTGACACGGACACGGACACACACACACACATACATAAACATCTATATATATATATATATATATATATCAATATCAAAATACATGACATGTGTTTGTTTGCAAACCAGTTTACAAGAGTGTTCAGTAAATTCAAATAAAATTATCAAATTTAGAGCATAAATAATGTAAACAATGGGACACGGAAACAAATTAAGATACGTATTAAATTAATATGTATTTATTTTTAATGTGTGTCTCTCACTTTGGTTTCCTGTCTCCTATTGTTTTCATATATATATATATATAGGCACATGCCTATATATATATATATATACATGCATCACTATATATGGATATTCATATATATGCATCTGTTTAAGTGTATGTATATGATTATTTATATATCTAGCATTATTCTAACTGTTTTGCTTCTGCTTCTATTAAATAAAGGTAATAAATATTTCATCAGACGTCTCAAAGTAAACCTTTTCTATGCAAACTCCTAACAAAGCAGCTGTCTCCCAGATAGACTATCATCTGAGATCTAAAGGCATTTGTCAACATATAACTGTTGTTTATGGCTGACATTTTTATATATAAGTCGACAACTATGCGCGTACTCGAATGGGTGTGTGCACATGTATGTTTGCACATGTGTATATATATATGTGTGGTTATATATATATATATATATGTGTGTGTGTGTGTGTGTGTGTGTGTGTATATATATATATATATATATACACATACATACTTATACACACGTGTGTGTGCGTATGTGTATATATATATATGTATATATGTATATGTATATACTCTTATACATAAACACATGCACATAACATATTTTAAGTCCTATAATCATAAGTGGATTATTCACTGTTATAATTTCAAAAACTCCAATAAATATGGCTGTGCTACTAAACCACAGTCCACAACATACAGTGTAAACACGGCCATGTTGTGGACTCTACCAACAAATGATGGCACACACACACACAATACTCCCCCCCCTCGCCCCTCTCCCCACAACTATGGACCACATGTCTGCATAGGACATGGAACTTTATCTGAAGATTTTCTTCTAGATCTTTTGCTCACTCTTTTTTTCTTTTTATCTGTGGAAGACAGGCATGATTTTCCCCCAACTGCTTGTAGTGGTTTCTTGTTAAGACTACACAATACCTATTGCAGTTTCCTGCTAAACTCTACTTCCCCACCTCTAATTTCTCATTTCGAAAAAAGGTAAAAACTGTAAAAGGTATGAGGAAATCAAACAATTGCCCTAATTACATAAGGGTGCTCTGTATATTAGTACCTGAAAATGACTTTGTTTATATTCATTCTAATTTTCTTTAAAATAAAATATTAAAGATGTTAACTGTGTCGGTTTTTTGTTGTTTCTTCATTTTGTGAATGTTTCTTTGAAATAATCTCACAGCAATCTATGTGCTCCAGCATGGCCACAATGACGTCTGCTAAAACAAACCAAACAACTAAACATTAAATCTTAATTGCCATAATTGAAGAATTATTTTTGGAACAGCTACTGCAACATAACCTGTCTGCTATACAGTTTCACAACTTTGGGGGCTGATATTTATTGACCCTGAAAGGATGAACGGTTAAATTGACCACAACAGAATTTGACCTCAGAATGCTGAAAGTCTGAGATGTGGGTTATTCTCAAGATGTTCTTTAGCCCCTGGTCAGCTCTGATGAAGCAGATTATGATTAAACTCACTCAAATGACTCTGCCAGTCCCAGAATATGTATGGTGGTGAGTACACTATTCGAAATATATTTAGTGAGAATATCACTTGAGCTGTGTGTGTTGGGGAGGACATTGTTCCAAATGTGTGATGACGGCATCATTACTGGTGTATATATATCTTCCTCAGGTGTGTATATGTGTGTGTTATAGTGAGTACACCATTACAGGTGTATGTTCAAGGAGCAGAGGCCATTATATTGTCAGAGAGAGAGAGAGAGAGAGGACTCAACATGTCTGTGAGGAAGAGGTTGGAATGTGTTAGCAAGGAATTTAATGCCAACCTGCTTGGTGGATGTTCTGGATGTATTCTTGCTAAACTCCTTTGAATCCTTGGAACTAAAGTTTCTCTCCTTTCCACACAGTTTATCAGGAAACATTAGAAAAATAACAAAATAATTTCCTTTATTACTTTTATTGTATTTTATTGGTTTGTGTGAGGGGGTAGGGGAAGTATGAATAGGTTATAACTATTGTGTTAAGAGGTCAATAGCCCAAACAAGTTTGAGATGAGTGAAGTCCATTTCCAATTGTTGAAGGAGGAAGACACCTGGACATTGTCCTGAAGGTTATAATCCCGGAGAGGAGTCCTTTGTGAAAGGTTTCAAGTATGAGATTTGGAATGTTTGAGTCAATACAAATGAAGAGAGAAATGGGAAAAGTGAGTTTGGATAATGTGTAATTAATCATATTGGAATAATCAGAGAGAAGACAAAGTATGTGTCCTCTCTATTGAGATGAGGGTGAGCTTGCCTCTCTAATACATTAGCTTTCACAGGCAGTGTAAAGTGTGTGAAAGTGAGTACATTACCTGAGATGTGTGTTATTCTCAATATGTTATTTAGCCCTAGGTCAGGAGATTTATGAATAAAACACATTCCTTCTGTGACCATCCCGTCTATCATATCCATTAGTCTTCTTTTCTAAAGATGCAAGTGTATGATTTGAAGAATATTTAGCTACTATTTCTAGCAGGTTGCACAATAACTCAGACCAATGGTTGTCAATCAGCACACTTTACAGAAAATACAAATATTTTGGTGCACTTCTCTCTAAAGTGAGAAAATGGATTAGAAAATCATTTTAATATATTTTAGCCTACAGAAAATTAACAGAAAATTAATAATTATTTCTTTGTTTAGTAAATGAAATAATTAAATAGATTTTATATTATAAAATTTCAGTCTCTTTTTTTTTGTATTTTTTAAATATAATTTTTGTTATTTCATGGCATGTCTTTTACTGCTGTGTCATCCCATTCACCTTTTCAAGACCATTGATCTAGAGTTTGGTGTTTCTTGGCTGTATAGCAGCAGCAGCAGCTCAGTAATTGGTTGACACTAAAGTATTTTCTCAACTTCAGCAGGAAATCATCCTTAATTGTGTAGTCTGATGTTACCAAGTATTCTCAGCCATAAAAACCCATATTTTATTCTTATGTTTTGCACTTCAACTAACTTTGAAGAAGTACAGCTGTGGGAGCAGTGATTTGGGGATTGTTGAATAGAGTGAAATGTTGGTTTGAAAGAAAAACATTTTTAATTAAAGGCACAAAGCCAACATTTTGAGATACTTTATCAATATTGAAAAGAAGAAATTCAAAGTTAACTTTAGTGAGATTTGAACTCAGAACATCAACAGCTGCAACAAAAATGTCATAAACACATTTTTTTTCCCAATCGGCTAATCTATTCTATTTATCCACAATTCTTAATGATAATAACTCTTTCTAATTTTGGCACAGGTTAAGCCATTTTGAGAGAAAGGGGAAGCAGATTAGTGTCACATACTGAGGATGACAGTCTCAACTAACTCCTCCCCTCAGAATTCCTGGCCTTCAGCCTAAACTGGAAATTATTATTACAATTATTTAACAGAGATTAAGCAATTCATTTGTAGCCACACCTTTTCCAGTTCCTTCCTGAAAATGTTTACAGGTAATTTATAAAAGTATTTTCTACAGTAGCCACCATATTAATCAATGCCTTCTTGTAAGTAAACAAGTAAAATTAGAAATTAGGAACAGGAAAACTGTGGAAGTCCACTACATGCATATATATGTGTTTAAATTTCATGATATATATATATATATATATATATACATACATACATATACACAGTTCTGGTTAAAAGTCTAAATATAAAGATGAAATTAAATTTTTACTAACTATATTTAAAATTATCTTCAAGATATTCCCAAGACACAGTCTCTTTGTATTTCAAAGTTAAGATATTTAAATGATGAAATATTATTTCATACACCTTTCATTTAATATTTCTGTACTTCAAGATACATCAGTATTTTATAATTTAATGAAATTGTATTTTGAATAAAAGAGCCCAAGTTGTGACTTTATGTGACAATGGGATGATATTGAGGAAGATATCAACCCAGTTAAATGTATCTGGGGGGGGGGGGGTATTGAGAAAACTTAGTCTAGATTTCATCAGTCAGGTGGAAACAAATCATTTTGGCAGAATAGATGGCCCTCATGATTCATCTTTTCAAATTGATTGCATGAATAATGGTCTCTATGTTGCACCCTCTTCATTTACATCTAACAATGGCCAGAAACTGTAAAATGTAGCAGGAAGACAGTAAGATGGTGATTGCAAAAAGACTTCAATCTCTAGAAAAAAAAAGATGGTCTGAAATTTTGCAAGGATCCTCAAAAAAAAAAAAAAAACTGGCTGAAGGAGGAATTGAATAAAAGTCATATTTAGTGAGATAATTAAATCTTGATAGTAAACTTTAATGAGATGTGACCAGTTTTGTCTCTTTCAATAACAAGAAAAATAACTCCATTCATATGAAGAAAACCTCTCCCAACACACCATGCTTCTTTAAACCTTTAGTATTCAGATTACTCTCATAGCTTTGATATATGTGATTGCTTATTTTTAAAATGACATTATAATATTGATGTGAGAAGCAGGATGTGACCAGTTTGAACATAAAACAAAATATTCTGGCTGGATATGACCAGTTTAATTACTAAAGGTTTAAACACGGGCAATATGCTACCAGAACCTACACTATTACATCAAATGTTGGAGCGCACTATCCCCAAACAACTCTACTAGTAAAAGCACATCCTTAAATATAGCATAGACTATGGCCTATCAACTGGCTCTTCTGTTCGGGGCCAGAAGATACTTCAGTCCTCACCCCCAACAAATACAGAATACCTACAAAGCCCAGTAAAGGCTCACATTGCTCCTGCACCTGAAATGCTATTACTGCACACACACACACAGATCGTAACCTTCATCCACATAAGACCCACCTGACTGAGTGGTATAAGTCACCCAAACATGTTCCTCCCACCTCTGGTTCACATGGCTTGCTGCCTCCTCCCTCTACTTATTCTGCTATTATACTCATCTGGCTGGGTCTGTATCACCCCAGGCATTCGTCAACCACTCACCCCTCCCCACTAACCCCTAAAGTTCAGTTTTCCCTTCCCAGAATGTTGGTCCTCTGGAATTTCCTCCTTGCTCCCAGCATCTATTTCACCAATCTCAAAGGGCCTAGAAAGGCTAGGGGCTCTACCCCGTCCTCCAGACCCAGCAAATAAAACAAATAAAAACTCCTGACATTTAACAAAGTGTATGAAAGACTAACTTAAAGTGGAATTCTTTCGTTTATAACAGCAACGTTGTCATTTTCGATCAGCTGATGGTTGGTTAATTTCCGTAATTTTTTTTTATTTACTTTTGTTTTCATGTCATGTGGAAGGCGACGTTTGCTTCGAAGTCAGAGGAGAAAGTGAAAGTTGTATGTAGTTATGTATCTATGTGTATATGGAAGCTAGTGGGTGTACGTATGTTTATTTGTGTGCGTGCATGCGCGCGCGGTGTGTAGCTGTCAGTCACACACGTACATTCATTATCTTTCATATACATGTACATACATAAATACATATGCGCACATCTTTTTTGTATGTATGTGTGCGTGTGAGAGTGCGCGTAGGTGTGCGTTCTCATGTATGTGTAAATGGCTAGGGTTCGTTCTTACCTGCTTCAATTTTTTTCTGTAAAATCTAGGTTAGCATGCACAAACAAATGAAGCAGGTAAGAACAAACCCTAGTCACTTATACATACATGCAAAAAAAAAATACATACATGAGAACACACACGCACATACATACAAAAAGGATATATGTAAGTGTGCGACTGACAGCTACATACAGCTAAACACGGCGCGCACACACGCACACACGCACACAAATACACACACGTACACCCACTAGCTTCCATATACACGTACATACAGCTTT
This sequence comes from Octopus rubescens, assembly GCA_027564515.1. Taxonomy (NCBI): domain Eukaryota; kingdom Metazoa; phylum Mollusca; class Cephalopoda; order Octopoda; family Octopodidae; genus Octopus; species Octopus rubescens. The sequence goes on along the minus strand of JAOPUL010003462.1, from coordinate 10,097,454 downwards.
CACTTTCTCCTCTGACTTCAATAAAAACGTCGCCTTCCACACGTTATGAAAACAAACGTAAATAAAAAAAAAAAATAACGAAATTAACGAACAATCAGCTGATCGAAAATAACAAGTTTGTTGCTATAGACGAAAGAATGCCTAGCTAATGATATTCTCTTGAGGGCAGGTTGCGGCTTGGATCATTTGTTCTCAAATTATCTGCTTAATTTATAAGATATAGTCCCCATTATTCCTCTACACCATCATTTGCAGTATAAAACCTTATTTTTAATCAATATATTCAGACTTGATCAAGACCGCACGGGTGTATAAATATATAGGTATACCTACACAAGTCAACAAGCCGCGGTTTATTTTGAGTTATTCCTGTGATTGATGAAAATATTTTGTTGGTTGTGTAAGAGGAAATAAGTAAACAGTCTGAGGAAAAAAACTTCCTTAATCCCGTTTATCAACAGAATGAATACAAAAAGTTTACATTTAAAGACTCACGAGATTAAGGTACAAACAATTTATAGTTCACTTTTATAAGTTGCACCGTATTGAGAAAGCAACGCCTCTGTAGGCGATACGTGTTGTCTAAGGGAAGATAACAATCTAGTCAGTCGGAGTAGTCTCCCTTAATAAAGCGTTTTATTTTAAGTCACAAACTAACCGTCACTATGGCAACATGTATTTCATGAATGGCCGCAGGTTCTTTTCTAGTGTTTCCACATCTCCTACAGTAAAAACGTGTTTAAGACTGAAATATTGGGAACCTGAAGGTGAAATAAAAAGGAATTTGGTAAGTATAAGTTGTCAACGTATATTTCAAATTAAATATTTTGCCTTTGACACAAACTACAACATGAATACATGTATTTGGCAGAATATATTAATTTTATGTTAAAAATGTTTTTGCTTTCCAGAAAGTAGCTACACATTTTCCCTGTCATTTGTATTCATTTACGTTTTTCTGTAACAAGGCTACCATTGCCCACCTATATATCCTGTATCTAGCTTTTAAAAAAAAATGCACCTGAATATACATTGTTTTCTATTTTAACGACGTAGAAAAGGAAAAGAAAACCTAAGTAAAATACTTTCATTATTGAATATTTTTGTTTTATAATACTTTGAATTATGCCACCCCGTTCTTCAGCTCCGACATTAATCCCCCTCACCCCGATAGGTTATTAAATTTGGCAGATATATTGCAATTGGAGGATTCACTGCTGTAATATAGCGACAAACCCCACAGAAGCAGTAATTACGACGAAGCTATGAGACATAGTTGTGTCTTATATGTATGTTTTTATATCGGAAGAAACCAGTGTGGCACGCGTGACAACATTTTCGCTCACTTTATTATTATTTTTTTGTTTTCAATATAGTGTTTAGAATATTATTTTGTTTAGCGAAAGATATGAATGCGAGACTGACTAAATATGGCGGTATTCAATTATTCAAGTTATAAGTGGAGTTATTTAATAATGAAGGTACCATGTCACCTCTGCTGTGTTGTATTATTTCCATCGTGCTGCGACTGTCGTGTCAGCCGTGTTGCGACTGTTGAGTACTTTCATTTGTTCGACGTTCGAACTGGAAACAAACCAAACTTCAATATTGTTTTGTTTTGTTTATGAGGAAAATCCCTCGTCGCAAGGCACGATGCGCTCTCCTTCCCACTTATTTACCTTTCTTTTCTCAACTATTATTTCACCAGAGATTTATTCTCTCATGTAATGCGCCAATTGTCTAAATTGGAGAATTTCGCTGAATGTAATGAACGTCGCATCGAATATGTCCATTAGGAGAATCTACCCTTCTTTTTTGGTTGGAATTAATCTGGAGAACTGTATTGGTCATTCAGCATACTAGAAATAGCAGTCAAATCTCTTTTAAAGAATACCCTATCGTTGTTTTTAAGTGTCACCTGCACTGCCAGGGTTTCCAGGTACTTGCAAGATATAAAGGAGGGAAAGGGGAAACAAAGGCCCTTTATGAGAGGAGGGAGCTTTTGGGAAGGTTATAGTGATAGATACAGGTGTCTTGCTGTAGAGGGAGCACTGGTTACCTGACCAGAGAGGTGAGAGAGAGAGAGAGAGAGAGATCAGAAAGGTGAGAAGGTGTCCCAGACAAATGCTGGGTATTCTAAGTCAAAATACAGATGGAAGAGGTATATATATATATATATATATATATACACAGGCACACATATATAAGCACGTGCACACACACACACACACACACGCATATGTTATATGTATGTTTGTATATGTATATGCAGACTTACACTCCCTGCCTCTCTCTCTCTCTCCCTCACTGTTTCTGTCATTTGTCTTTTGTCCTCTTTTGCTCTTTTTCCTCTCCCTTTCTCCTCTCACTCTCTTTCCCTGTTTAAATATCTGATATTCTCACTTGCAAAAATATTGGTTAGCAAAAGAAGTAGGATTATTCTTTCCCTCTCTCTCTCCCTCTCTCTCTCTCTCTCTCTCTCTTCTCACTTATTCACTCTCCTCTATTCCTTTCCTCTATCAGTTCCTTACACTTTTCTCTCTCTTCCTTTCTCTGTCTCCCATAATCTCTCCCTCTCTTTCACTTCCATATTCCTTTGTCTACCCCCCTCTCTCTACCCCCCTCTCTCTCTCTCTTTCTCTCTATTTTGGTTTTTCTTTCTTTCACTTTTCTCTCTTTTATTCCTGACTCTTACTCATTTTCTCTCTGCCTCTCTTCTGCTCGTCCCATTCCTTCCTTTCACATTGTTTTCTCCTTTGCACCACCACCACCACCACCCCCACCACCACCCCCACCAGCATCAACCACATCAACAT
>JAOPUL010003462.1:10046745-10061204 GCA_027564515.1 Octopus rubescens | reverse complement strand
CCCCAGCTTGCCAGTTTCCAGTCAAAACTGTCTAACCCATGCCTGCATGGAAAAACAGACGTTAAATGATGATGATATATATAGGTTCTAGTATGGCTGTGTGGTTAAGAATGGAGGTAGGAAGAAATGCCAATGTTATGGATTTATTTACAGAGGTCTCAACTTGTGAGGTAATGTAACCCCCACCCCCCACACTTTTATGGTTCCAGGACCATCCTCAGTGATCCATGTATAGAATGGGACAAACAATGTCAGCTGATGAAATTGTCACAGACTCCTGCTGATGATTCACTTTAGGGTCAAGTGATGTCTTCTCAACTGGTTTGCTTGGTGTTACCCTCTTCTACCAGTTATGGATATTAACCATTGTTCTGCCATTGGGGACTTGAAGTAGGGTTGGTCCTCTTTTTTGATCTAGCAGCAGCCATGGGTGGCCCTTTCAGGGGCACTGAACTCCTGATGGTATTTATTCTAAGAGTCATTGAACCATGCAAACCCTCCACCTTGACAATGAATATCAGAGAGTTTCTTTCTACAAAAGTCAAATACATTTGGTCAGAATAGAAATGGGGAGCAATTCGAGGAGGAGGAAAAGAGCAGAGTCAATAACATGATTACAGAATTCTGAAAGTACAAGCTCTGTTGAGGCGGACATATGGCAAGGTTCAGAGGTGGATGTGTACAGTTGCCAAGTGGTATCCAAGGAACCATGACAATGGGAAGACAATTTAGGAGAAGATGGAACAAAAATGGCACAATCAAAAAAGAGCTGGAAGTGCACTGGCCAGTGATGTATAACATCTGATAGTCTGCTTGATACGGTGATATATATATATACACTCACACACACACACAGATAGTTTGTGTGTGTGTTCTCCATGTTTTCACATAAACACATCATTTCTGCTCAAGTGGTATTAATGTCCCACAGCCAACTGTTCAATGTGTGAAAAGTGAAATAAAATACCTTATTTGGAAGCAAGACTTAGCATTGGGATGGGGAGCCAGCTGTAGACTACTGCCTTAATATCTCATCCATCCCATAATAGCATCGAAAAAATAGATGTAAAAAAAGATGACATATGTTTACTCTTTTACTAGTTTCTGGCCATTTAACAGCAATATTATTAATACTATTGTAACATTCATTCTGTGCTTGGAATTTGGTGAATGAAAGAGTTTGCTAACTGCTTTTGCTGCAATGTAAAGTCATCTTGGAATGTTCATGTGTTAATATTTACTCCATGTTTTCTGGAAGGATATTGAAAGTCTGTGAATCTAATAAACTGTTGTAGTATTTACTCCTAATTCTAGAGGAAGAAATACCTTGCAGAAGTGCTGAGTTCAGAGATTTGCATAAATTTCAATGTCAAGATTACTCCAGAGAGTTTTAAAGTTTCCAATCTGTCTCAGTAGTTATTTTGCCATGTAAAGGCAATCTTCTTAATGTAGAAGCATTGGATTACATGATGCAGCCAGCTTGATACAATGTCATGATCAACTAAGAACAAATGTTTTATGCAGAAACAACAGTTTCTTATAAATGTTCTCAGAATCTCTCCCACCAGTTGTCTGTAGATTGTTGCTGTCTTAGTAATATGCACAGGAAATAATGGCTTTATTACTTCTTTTGACCCTCCAGGTCACATACTGATTGTGATTCTGTGATTACGATCCATCCTGATCCTGTGAATTTTGGTTACAATGTGTTAGAGTGCTCCAGCATAATAGTGAAAACACTGAATTCTTCAATGTATTTCTACAACCATTTCACCTAAATTACATTAAACTAACAATTTTACATGTCTATTCTTTTGTAGCAGCAAGCAACCTTTGACTTTTATTTCTGTTAATTTGTGCAAAATTTCTAAAATAATTAGGCAAAATAATATAACTTTCTCTTGTAATGATTATTTTGAATTTAAGGCTTATCGGAAGATGAGAGGAGCTAATAAAGATGGTATCAATGTTGGCGAGTTGAAGAAATTTTACAGAGCTGGCAACCAAAATAATGTATTTTCTGGTAAACAATATTATTTCATTATTAATGAGAAGTTGGGAATGTAACTTCATTGTGTTAACATTAGTTATTGTGTATCCAGCCTGTGTCAGATTAAGTATAGAATCGTGTGTGTGATATAAACAAGCTATATTAACCCTGGTTGGCCATCACTTGAATGTAGACAAACATTTCATTGAGATCCTTTGAAGTGCTTAATTCTATTTCCACAAAGAAGTCATCCTTCAAATACATTTCATGAGTGAACTCACTCATAAATCTCATTACAGATTAACAGTCAATTGGAACTTCCATGTGGTTTCTTGAAATGTCCAAGATAGCAGCCAAATTTCTCTCAAATCACACCCCATTTCCTTAAAATAGTAAGGATACAAAGGATTAATGTAGTCTTAGCTGGGCCTAACCAATTAGGGCCAAACAACAATTTTAATCTTGGTTAGTTTGAGAAATATTTGACAAAATAATCTCATTTGGTGCATTAAATAGTTTTATCATTTAGCTGCTAGTTACATGTAACTGATCAGACTCAGGGTTAAAAGGCATTCCAACCATGAGTCCTGATTTGAAATAAGGACAATACCCAGTGACATGCTCTGCATAAAAAAAAAATACTAAAGGTCCATGCTGCTTTGGAATAAATAATTATTTGTTAATGGTTCTGTATTTATTTGCTGACAGACAATCACTAGCTTCTTGTTTGCCTACAAAGACCATTATTAATGGTTCTATTTGTCTTATACATTCTCTGTTTCTTCTTTGCTTCACTTTCACATTTATTTTTAAATTAATCTTCTTTCTAAATTTCTATTTCAGGTGGAGAACTGTATGATGCGCTGCAATTAATGCTTGGTGTGTTGAACAAAAGCTCAAAAGAAACTGAAGTGATTCGATATATTGAATGGGAACAATATTATGAAGGATTCAGTATTGGAATCGAATCGGATGTTGATTTCCTTAGAATTTTAAAGAACTTGTGGAGTGTCTAAAGAAAAATCCTTGAAAACTGAGTAGAATGCTTTGCTGAAGAGTTCTAATAAGACTGAAATAAGTTCATTTCTTTCACCAGTTGACTTTAATCTCAATTACCTGCTTTTATTGAAATCACCCCCCTCCCTTTTTTAAAAAAAGATTTTAAACATCCCCCCAAAGGAAGTATTTGTCTACTGATTGCCTAGCTGGGATTATTGTTGCAAAGTTGTGCCCTTCAATATATTCTATATGTCAGGCCCTACTCTGTATGTCTATGGAATATGCAGAGAAGTTCTTTCCCCGGTCCATATTGTTGTTATTCCTGATCTGTTAGACTTACATTCTCCATCGTCATCAACTCTGGCAGAATCAAATGGTTATTCACATCAAATTGACTCCATTTCAAAGAAAAAACAAACTATTTCTGAAATTATTTGACATCCCATATATTCAGCTGCAGTTATTATCAAATCTTTAATTATATTTTGTAATTATGTCCTGAACAAATCTTGGTGACATAGTTGGCAATCATTTTGTGTAACCAAGATTCAGGGTTCAGTCCCCCTATACAGCACCCAGCACCTTGGTGTCTTCTATTGTAGCTTCAGGTTGACTATTTGGTAGATAGAAACTATGAGGAAGCCTGTTGTGTGTTCATTGCCATTATCAGTTTTTATGGCCATTTTTCTTTCTCCATGCAGGTCAGGTATAGGTTAAGATGATACCTTTTGAGGTAATTTGTTTTTATGATCTGATGTTCACTCTGTTACCAATTCTTACCTTTCGAGTACGGTGCTTTGGTTTCAACATGCCAGAACTGGTAGAATAAATGAACTATGAAAATGTTGTTTACTGGAAAATGTAAACAATGTCACTATTTTTGCTCAAACATTAATGAAGACATGGAATCAAGATGTGCATATATATATATACACACACACATCTTTACATGCACACACAGTTTCAGTCTACCAGCTCCACTCACAAAGCTTTGGTCAGTTCAAAGATATACATTAGAAGATACTGAGCCAAGGTGCCATAGAGTAGGACTCCAACCATGTGGTTATGAAGTAAACTTTGTAACCCTTCAGCCATGCCTGCACATGTTGAGTGGCTGTCTGTATATGATTGTCAATTGCAGCCACCATAGTTGTAGGAGGATGACTGAAATCCAAAACACAATACATTATAGACGTCAGTGTGTTACAGAGTAGTCCCTTACATTGATATTTCAGTCTGTGACATGAAGATTGTCTTAAATGGGAAGATAGTTATAAAAACCTATTACTACCATTCAATGTGATAACAATTTAACTATATCCCTTTCTCTTCCAACACCAAACCTCTTGATGTGAAGTGAGTTTCATTTCATTAGCAAGTTAAGACTAAAATGAACCTGTGCACATAAATTATTAATATATTTAATAAAATGTATGAAACTGTAAATACATACCCTAACCCCCTGTGTTTTCAATGAGAAAGAAGATATTTCTATACATATAAATAAATATACACATACATGTTTATTCTTATGTTTGTACATGTTCATTTAGAGACCATGTTCATTTAGAGACAGAGAATTAAATACATTTCTAGGGTGATTGGAATAGCGGCAAACATAATTGTCGCCTGGTTTATTCTACCGATACTGCTAAGGTTCCATCAAGGAAGTTCTCTAACTTAAGATTATTTTCAATCATAATTCCTAGTCCATAGTTACTAAAATATTTTCATAACCTCTTGAGGTCCTTTCTATATACACCTTTACTAGCATTAGGAATCCCAATTAATGCATTGTCCCAATACAAACCCCCCCAAGAGATTAAGGAAACTATCCCCATAAGCAAACCTGCTTCTAACTTTAAATTATTTTATATATACATACAATGTATCTATACATATGCACACACACACTCGTATAATATATATATATGCATGTGTGTATATATATATGTATAAACATGAAAACATTACCAGGAACAAGAAACTGAATATCACAGAATACAAAGAATTTTACACCCAAAATGCAAGGCTACATTTGCAACTTAAGTCTAAGGGGGTTTCCCTAATGGTACAGACTAAGTCTAAGGGGGTTTCCTTAATGGTACAGACGTTCACACAAAACTGTAGAATAAAAGATAACATCTTTGAAGTGAATGAAACCCCAAACATATCTTACTTTAATGTAAAGAGAATTGAATATTCCTGAATATCTAAAAATAAAGAGGATTGTAGGTAATCCAATGTTGTTCAGGCTTTTTCTTACACTCTTCTGATGATGTAAATAACGACTTGTAAACCACACTGTTTTTAGAGTCCTTCTGGAGACTTGTTTGACCATCCGTTTCACTGCTTCCAGAAGCTGTCTTGGAATTCTTGTTGGTTGTTTTAGTGTTTGATGCAATTCTGTTACCATTCGTTAATTTTGGTTTTCCAGGGCCCAAACAGACACTCTTGCTGCTACTGCTTTCAGCACCTACAGGAAAAATAAGATATATACATTATATATATATAATTGAATAGGTGAGTAAAACCCAGGCAATCACCTAAGCACTTCAAATAGAAAGACATAGGATGCATCTCGCGTCCTTTGCATGGTGCTCCCACCACGTACGGACACGCTTGCAAACATGTTCATGCAGTGGCTCTGAGTGCACACTCTTCCTGTGTATGCATGAATGTATCAGAACACACCCCTGTGCCCCCCCCCCCAATATTTGGCATATTGCCCTGTCCTCAGTGTATTAGACAGAATATTTCAACTACCCAGTGAGTACTTACTTAAACTACACCCCTCCCCTCATGTATTAGACATACAATAATTACTTAAACTACCCAGGTGACACCACTGCTCTTGGCACCTGTCTAAATGGTTGTTGCTGGGGGAGACGAGTTCATGCATTCATTATATTTTCACTGACTAAGCTCTATACCAAAGCTCTTTGCAATCTGGAAAACTTTTCAGCAGATCTCCATTCCAGGTGATGGCAAAATTACCACAAAAACCATACAAAAATCGCTCCCTTCTCCACCTCAGGACTGCTACCCTCAATGTTGGTACAATGACAGGTAGGTCAGAGGAGATTGTTGAAATGCTAGAGAGGTGACATGTGGATGTGTGTGGAGGGGAGCTTCAGCTAGATTCCTCACCGGTAAGAGACATACAAATTCTACTGGGTCGGCAGAAATGATGGAGTGGATGGAGTTGACATACTGCTAGCAGAGAGGTGGGTTGATAAGGTAATTGAAGTAGTCAGTGTATGTGATAGAGTAATTAAGATAAGAACGTTAAAGGATGATGATATATATAAATGCAAAGTTTACAGCTTTTAATTAACCAAAGAATGATTGGTTATAACCTCAGTCAATTATTAGAGAAGCACTTTGCCATTCCAAGGCATATATATTAAATAGGTATGTTATAACCTCAGTCAATTTAAATTGAGGGAAAGAGAAGTTAATTCAATGTTACATATGTTATGGTGAACAGACAACATTTATTTCACACCCAGTCCAATATGCAAGAGATCTAGTAGTCAATCACTTTTCTACATATATAGCTATATAGATAATTTTTGGCAAACTCTATCTGATATCATCATTTAACATCCTCTTTCCATGGTGGCATAGGTTGATAGGAGATGGCAAGTCAGACAATGCCAAGTGCCTTTGTCTGCATTGGTAGGGCTTTTATGGTTGGATGCCTTTCTTAATGCCAACCATTTTACAGAGTGTACTGGGTGCTTTTATATATGGCAGCAACAGCTGCCATATATAAAAGTAATTTTCAAGACAAAATCCCTCAATTGAGTCGTACTGGGGGAGGTGGCTTTGTGAGAGGTTAGAGTTTGAATAAAGGGACAGAAATAAGTGTCTTGAAGTAGAGGAGATACATGCTTATGTTGGTTGGGGAGAGAGAGAGAGAGAAGATGGTGATGGTGGGATGGTACACTACACAGACAGAGATAATACATTTTGTTCTCTTCTCAGCTACTCAACATGTTTTACCTAACCATTAGATCTATTTTCAGAATATATCACTTCTTCACTCTCTCCTGTTGCATCCCTTCCCAATCCAGGTTTTGTCTACCTATAAAACATCAGGCTGGTTATCAGCCACACTCATCTCACATTCTGGAAGTAAAGGACTACAAAATACATGTCTACTGTCATTTCTCTCCTGAAAAGGATAATAAAAGAAAATGAAATCAATAAAGGCCGACTTACATTGGTCAACAGGAATGTCAGACTTCTTCTTTTCTGCTTTCTTGGCTTTCTGAAATAACAGAAATTCATCTTGAGATATTAGTTTCACAGCACTACACTATGATTACTGAGGGTATCAGAGGAACCCTTCTATTCACCACACACATACACTGCTTCCAATCATCATAAATAAAGATGCTGCACCTATTTTGAACCTTTCACTATTATTCCTTTGTCCTGCTCACTAGTAAAGGAAACACCTTTATTGGCTGTGCCACATGACTCTGCTCCCCCAACTCATCACTTATGCATTGGTGACTATAATGACCATTTGTGTGCAGTTTACCTTCACTGTGTTATCAGTCTATCTCACTGTTTTCCAGTTATACTCATTCCTTTTTTCCCTACACATCCGGAGCCTCAATCACCACTCCATCCCTTGGGTCATTTTCACTTTTGTCACCTCCTTGTCATCTCAGTCATGCTATACAAGCTACCTAGCTCAGAATACTGACTACTATCACACATCCCTCTCATCATTGTCTTTCATGCCATTATCACTTATGCTTATCACTCTGTAAAGAGTGTTTGTGTGTGTGTGTGTGTGTGTGTGTGTATAAATGTCAACTGTGTGGGCGCATTCATCAAACCACAACGTAATAGTAGCAAACTGATTGGTTAAAATACTGTTTGTAAGATTCAGTTTGCTGGAGTCTATCAGAAGGTATTTAAAGAAGAAATTTAGTCATTTCCCTGTGGTTATAAATTGTGAAATAAAACTGTTAATACTGTTCCTACATAAACTTGAAGCTTGCAGAATGCATGAAAGTACGTATATTCTTAAAAATACAAAAATAAAACATGAAAATCAGACTAGGTTGGAATTTCAGTGACTAATATATTTATCTGTACACATTCATACACACTCGGAGATATATATATATATCTATATATATATCATCATCATTTAACGTCCGTTTTTCCATGCAAGCATGGGTTGGACAGTTTGACTCGAGCTGGCAAGCAAGGTTCTAACCATGCTCCAGTCAGGTTTGGCTTGGTTTCTACAGCTTGATGCCCTTCCTACTGCCAACCACATTTACAATGTGTGCTGGGTGCTTTTAACGTGCCACCAGCACTGGACCTTCTACGCTCGCTTCCCGTACAATATAGTGAGACGCCGCTTCCCATACGTCCGCTGTATAGCAGTGGGGCGTTGCACAACATAGGCAATTGAGAATTGTTATTTGCCTCGCAACACTCGCTCCCCGAACAAACGTAGAGACAATTGAGGATCGCACTTGCCTCTACCTGTCACTTTGGGCCGCCAGAGAAGCCTCGCTGTCAGCCCGGAACGCCCTCTAGCATCTGGACTCTCGATGCTGCCGTCTCAAGCAAAATCATTGCCGTTGCTGCTGCGCCATGCCAAGCAGCAGGACATTGTCAGTGCTGCCACCTCAATCAACAAGACATTTCCTACGCTGCCATCTCAAGCAACAAAACATTTCCTATACTGCTGCCACAAGCAGCAAGACATTTCGTTTCTGCTGCCCCAAGCAACAAGACATTGTCGGTGCTGTTGCCTCAAGCAACAAGACATTTCCATTAAATCTCGATGCTGCCTGCCATCTCAAGCAGCAAGACATTTCCATTAAACTCTCGATGCAGCCGCCACTTCAATGTTGCCTGCTGTCTCAAGCAACAAGACATTTCCATTAAACTCTCGATGCGGTCTGCCATCTCAAGCAACAAGACATTTCCATTAAACTCTCGATGCGGCCTGCCATCTCAAGCAACAAGACATTTCCATTAAACTCTCAATGCGGCCACCACATTTAGCAACGGGACCCTCGATGCGGCCTCCTCTAAACAACTGCACTCTCGATGTGGCCACCTCTTAGCACCCAAAAGCACTCGATGCGGCCTTCCCAGCAAGTGACTTTGCTGATGCTGCCACCTCAAGCAACAAGACATTGTCAATGCTGGACTCTACTGCATCTTTGCCGCAGGACTCAGCGCGGCCTTCGGACTTTTCGACGCAAGACATTGTCGATGCTGGACTCGACCCGCCCTCTCAAGCAGCAAGCATCATTTAAACTCACTCGATGCGGTTACCACTTCGATGCTGCCTGCCATCTCAAGCAACAAGACATTTCCATTAAACTCTCAATGCAGCCACCAATTTGCAATGGGACCCTCGATGCATCCTCCTATATTGTAATGTGGTCAGCATTAGGAAGGGCATCCAGCCGTAGAAACCGAGCCAAATCAGACTGGAACCTGGCGCACCCCCGGCTTGCCAGCTCCGGTCAAATCGTCCAACCCATGCCAGCATGGAAAACGGACGTTAAAGGAAGATGATGATGATGATGATATATATATATATATATTTCCTTCCTCACAGTTTCCATTTACCAAAATTCCTGCTTCAAGCATTAGTTGGCCCAGGGCTATAGTAGAAAACCCTTGCAGTGGGACTGAACTCTGAGCCATGTGGTTGCAAAGCGAGCTTCTTAACTATATAGCCATGCCCACACCTTGTGTGTATATTTTAATAAACAAACACATTTTAGAATCCTCCATGAAGGTTCTGCAATCCTAAGTAATTTTCATGCCCTAATCCTGTTCCCAGATAGTTTATAAGAGTAAACACATGACCACTGACAAATGAAATCCAGTGTAAATATTGTAATTACACACTCTAAAGATTAGATTGATAATCCTGAAATATATCCTTATCAATAATAATTCAACTCAAATATTTAGATATTTAATCATTTACCAAAAATAGGTTTCATTATCATCACCAATATTGTTAGTAATTTTTATTTAACCGTTACTCTTACTTTTAATGTCTTAATCCTCCTTTTCTTTTTCACAAATGTCTACACATTCAGTTATTATATGTCTGCTTTGTTAATGTCAATTCATTATTAATTAATAGTCTAACTTTTGTTTGCAGGAGTCATATAAAGTCCCTTTAACATCAGTCCAATGTTGGCATGTCCACTGTGAACAGTGTTGGCTGAGGACTCTAGTAAGTTTTTTTTTTATTTTATGTTTCATTCATTATTAAACATTTAACTTCGTAATAGCAATCAGTTGAAAAAGTTGTGTGTGTATTACAATTCATCATTGGTATTTGATGGGGAAGTCAGAGAATGTAACATGTTTCCATTTCCTCTTCTTTGATAAATGTGAGGTGTTGTGCTTGTGTTACAATTTTCTGTGAGACTAAGATGCTCAACTGTGACCAATATGGTCAGGACTTCTAAACCTTATTACTAACTTAGTCCTTTAAGTCTTCTTATTACAGTTTGCAACAATACAGTCCGTCCGACCCATGTATGGGATAAATGTATATAAAACATTGGATAGACGTGAAAAACCTTCAAATATTTCATAATGCTACTATCATTGAGTAAAGTGGTACAACTCCTAAGACGTCATATATATATGACACCATGTACCAGCTAATGAGAAATACTTACTAGCATACAGTGTACTTCTGTCAGAGAAACAACTGTGGTTGAATTTTATAAAGACAATATATTATCAATTGAATTACTTGTCCTTATATATCGATCTTTTACTGCGGTAGTGGTGTCAACCCTGACAAAGTTTGAAGGTAGATCAATAACAGATGAAACTAAACACTAGGCATTTAGTCCAACACTCCACCAGCTTTCAAAAACCATAGGGTAATGTGATCCTGGATACACTGTATCTAGGAAAAAACAGGGTGGTCAATACTGGAGTGTCTTTTGATCAATGGTCTGCTGAATAAGGATTGACCTGGAGCTAAACATCACCAAAAATAACCAACAGAATATTCACTTTCAATGTGCCATCTTTCGCCTCTTTGTTTCAACAGTCAGTGGTTCCTCTATTAGTGATTCCACCCTGTTTAGTGGTGATAATCCCATGTTTAGGTGAGAAGGATATCCACCCAGTGTTAAAGACTTGTGTGTGATGATTTTAATGTGAAGTTGGCTTATTACACACACTGACCATCATTATATGATGAGAAATTGAATTCATATCAAATGATAAAATGAACCCAAGACAGTTGGCAGGTTCTAATTTGAAACTGACTGTCACAGATAAAACTCATCGTTAGTTATGGTGGGGTAATTTCAAATAAGTGTTATATCTAGAAACCCAACAAAATGCTAACAGCTGATTTTGATTCATGATCTGTAAAGAAATTGTCTAATCTACTCAACCATCTCACTCTCATTAAGTTTTCCATTAACTACATTGGTCTTTCAATGGCTATTTTCCAACCAATATTGTAAATGGTTATCTGATTCTGCTGTGTTATATTCACCATTCTTACATAAATGTTTTTCATTTATTCATACATTTTACTGTGGTATGGAGAAGTTACCAAATTCAGATATAGGAATTTGTCTGTTCTCCTTACTCAAAGATGAAAACTTTAGTAGTGGCCCAACAACTTGTTTAACCTTAGGTTACAGGACATTTCCACACAAGACATGTTGTTATTAAATAACAGCTTTTCTCCCACACTCTTTAAGTATAGTTTGTATATGTATGTGTCTTGTGTGTTAACAAATGTCTTTAAACCCATGCTTGCATGGAAAAACGGACGTTAAAGGATGATGATGATGATGATGATAATTTGTAATGCAATCATCCAGCTAGCGATAGAAATGTGATTCAAAGTCCCATCAACAATACTATCTGCAATTAGTGCCTAAAATACCTAAGATCATTTTATGTTGAAAATCTCAACAACTAATTGATTCATAATCTTACGGTTTTCTTTTTTATTCCATTTTTTGCCAGGGAGCCAAGAAGTTGTGTCCACAGTGTAATATGATTACATCTCCATCAGATCTCCGGCGAATATTTTTGTAGCAGATTTTCTCCCTCATTAACCTCACACAACTATCTCTCTCTCTTTCTCTCTCTCTATCCCCCTCTCTCTCTCTCTCTCTTTCTTTTTTATTTATTTTTAATTATGATTGTGTATAATTTACTCTTCATACACAGTACAAACACTCACTCACACACGCACACATACACACATACACACCACGTCATTCTCCCTCCATAAGTCAGCTATTCTAATTACATTGTGGTGTCTTTCCAATTCCGGATACAGAGAACTGTGCTAATTCATCAGGAACAAATGGCAACAGAACTTTCTTGAATCCTTGACCAAACAGAAAATCACAATAACACAAATACTTAACACACTTTCTTACTCTCTGGCTCTAGCAAGATCACCAGATGTGAGGACTGATTTGCAGATTTTAACAATAATAAAAAAAAATATATAAAAACTGAAAACAAATAAAAAAATATATCAAAGAACTTATCCATTTGGGTAACACAAAAAAAGAAAAAAAAAGAAAAAAAGGAAATTTATCTGCATTCTCTTGAATGCGAAATACCTTTTTGGATATTATATACCTCTCGGATCTTTAAATCTGTTAGTGATCTTGAGGTAAAAATCACAAAGTAGATTCCACTTTATATAATTCTCTCTACTATTTTGACATCATAAAACCTTTGCTCCAACATTTCTTTTTCCGCCTTTTTTTTTATTTTCTATTTTCAGGTCAAGGGAGACAACTGTGTAGTGTTTTGCTTATTCTTTCGTTTCGTCCATTTGATATTTTCTACAATAAATACCACCAAATGTTACCATAGTCTGTTATGAACATAGAGAATAAATGATGAGTTTAATCATTTCATTGATTACTTAAAGAGACTGCACAGATAATCATGAAAAATTATACATTTTACGTACCTTAAAATCAATTCACTGTGGTAATGAAAAATGTTTTTGTCACTGTGAATCCTTGTTAAACTGTACACTGTTTAGCCAGATATTGAATACACCAAATGAGATCTCATCATCATCATCATTTAACGTCTGTTTTCCATGCTGGCATGGGTTAGACGGTTAGCCTGGAAACTGGGGAGCTGCACCGGACTCCAGTCTATTTTTGGCTTGCTTTCTACAGCTGATTGCCCTTCCTAACGCCAACCACTCCAGAGAGTGTATCACCGGCACATACATATATATATATATGAGATCTGATCTAAGAAACTGACTACCAGAATTAACTTTTGCAGCTGTCTTTGATTATCAGTACTCTAGGGGCATTTTTTCTGGGTTGTGTTAGGTGAATGTTGCACACCCACCAAATATGGTAAATTCATTTTAAATACTGAGTTCACTAATTAATATAATTATGAATCATAATAAGAAAGTAGTTTTTCTGTCTTTTTTTATGAAATATTATGACAGTTGTTTCTGCATACCCTGCATACCCCACAGGTAGTTATATCATAATATGCATAAGGCTGATGGCAGGATAATGTGAGTGACAACAAGAATGAAGAGCAAGCAGTATTTCACCTGTTTACATCCCATTCAACACTTACTTATACTTATTTCCTCCTGTTCCTATTGGAACATTGGGCAACGAGTCCCCTCCATGTGCTCCGGTCCCTGGCAATGCATCTCGTTCAGGTCCTCCTGGAACGCATGTCTCTATCTCTTCTTTGGCCTCCCTTTTTTCCTCGTCCCACCTTCCGGCACCCAGTCCATTGCCACACTCGCTGATCTCTCCTTTAACACTACTCAATAATAAATATATTTTTTTTCCTTTCTACCACTTCACACTTTCTGCCTTTGACTAACTTAACTATTCGAATTTATTCACCCCTGCCTCTCCCTGCTTCTTTTAAGCTATATTTAGTTTGTTACTCTATATCAGACTCTTTCTTATTCATTATCACACACCCCTCTAATAAACACTACAGTTTCATGATCAGAAATTTTCTGTGTAAATTTGCCAGAAATTTATTAACTGAAACAGATTTTCTTTATAATGATTCTGTTCATGCAATATTATATCATCTGGCTGTGATTTTGTTTTCAAATTTAATAATATACACTGAGAAACAAAGATTAGTCTTAGGCTTATATCTGTATACTTTAGTTTACTTATCAGTGATTCTCTGGTCCATTGTATAGGAATTCTCAGAAGCTACTGCAAGTTAGCTACGCATATGGTCATCAAGAATTTAGAAGCTAGTAACTGCTTATGACAATATAGAAATTATCCGTGAAGGAGGCAGCATACCAAGCAAGGAAATAGAACCATTTAAGACTGAAGGACTCCTAATCTCCTAAAATAAAAAATAAAAATAAATGGGCGATCGACTTTTGTCAGATCGGACCTAGGAAACAATGTTTCCCCACTGGTCTTTCAATTGCTAA
>JAOPUL010003462.1:10019258-10034039 GCA_027564515.1 Octopus rubescens | reverse complement strand
TCTGGTGCAGCTCCCCAGCTTGCCAGTTTCCAGTCAAACCGTCTAACCCATGCCAGCATGGAAAAACAGACATTAAATGACGATGTTATATATATATATGTGCATGTGTGCATGTAGACATAGACTCACCTGCCAAATTCACAGCTCATAATAGGAGATCTCAAGGGTTCCTGGGAGATAGCACAGTGTTTCCATTTGGCAGCCAAATCAGCCATTTTGTCTTTCTGAAAGAGAGGAACAAATAATATTAGTGAGACGTTGAGGGAGTGAATGTGGAAGGGGCTGAGTATTAAAGGTATCAACTGAGGTATGCAGGAGAGATGAGTGTGATGGCCATGGGTGGAAACCTTTGATCAAAGGTCTACTGGGTTAGTGCTGACCTGGGGCTATACAATAAAAACAAAGGACCCAAAGAATAAAGTAGTTCAGCAACACTATATCTGAATAGATATAGAGATGGTCACATCTGCAATATCTTTGATTATGTCTGCTGGATGAGGACTGACCCAGGACTAAATAATGGCTGGACAGTGTTGATAAACACAGCCACAAAACAGAAGCACGAATCTAAGTGGAGGGTGAGGTTTGACTAGCTCTCAGGGATGACACCTGAGGCAATACTGATACCATCATCATCATTTAGCATCCATTTTCCATGCTGGCATGGGTTTAACATTTTGACCGGAGACTGACAAGCTGGGGAGCTGCACCAGACACCAGTCCGTTTTGGCACGGTTTCTACGGTTGGATGCCCTTCCTAATACCAACCACTCCAAAGAGTGTATTGGGTGTATTAAACATGCCACCAGCACGAGTGACTTTTAAGTGTCACCGGCACAAGAGTTTTTAACGTGTCACCGGCACGAGTGCTTTTAACATATCACCGGCACGAGTGTTTTTAACGCATCACCGGCACGAGTGCCTTTAATGCGTCACTGGCACGAGTGTTTTTAATGCGTCACCGGCACGAGTGCCTTTAACGTGTCACCAGCATGAGTGATTTAACGTGTCACTGGCACAGATGTTTTTAACATGTCACCAACTCATATTAAAATAAAAATTAAATTTGTAATGAAATAGTCACTGCACAGCACAGCAGGTAAAAAACTGAATTTCAGTAAAGACAGTTAAACTCATATAATTTGGATCCCCATTTTACTTACAGAATAGACACAATGATCAAAATTGGAGCAAATTTCAAAGATGGATGTTTTTTGAAAACTCAATTTCAAACATATATCAATTTAGTTTGCTTTCCATGGTTGGACTAAATAACATTTCAGTATAAAGATCAAGAATTTCCTGATTCAATCCTGGATGCTCCTTGGACTGAATCATGGAATCTCCGACCTCAAGTTAAATGCTCTACTACTCAGTTACAGCCTTTAAAATATATAAAAATATGAAAAAACAATTTCTCATATAACATCTCCTGTGGCTAGTTTTGCATTGGGTGTAACAAGTAGAATGACCAAACAGCTTTCAACTGGATCAATAATCATGTCAACAGGACTAATATGCAAGGAGTTACAGCTATTTTTGAGGACCTTGTAGGATCAAAATTAGCCAGATTTCAAAATTCCAAGAATTAGGGAAACTGGAAACTTGAGACTTAGTTGCTCTACAAGGATAATAATATCTACCAAGTTTAACCCTTTGACTGCAGAATTAAATTTCATAATCATTCTCATAATGATGTTAATTATCCACCAAAATGTAGAATTGATATCTTCTGTTTCTGCAATACATTTTCAGTATTTCCTCCACTAAAAAAATTTGATTTTTGCTCTGTAATATGTAAAAAATTGTCTTTTGAAAAAGTGTCAAAGTAGACATAGAACTTGGCGGAGCTCTCTGGCTCATCTGTTCTTATCAAACCACCCAACCCATTCCAGCATGGAAATGGTGACATGAAATGATGCTGATGACGATGTCATGGGGGATGTCTCTGTTTGTCACAGCATAAGGAGAGGTTTTTTATAAAGGCATAAGGAAAAAGTGCTTTATGCAGTTAATGGTAATAACATTTTGAGCAGATATATAGCCATTCAGTGTACCTGGTACAAGCTATGGACACACAAGATGTGCAAAGGAATAATAAGAAGGTTAACAGAGAAAGTAGTGTTTGTGTGTGGAAGATGTACAGGAACCATAGAGTCTACAGATACACAGGAAATTGATTTTTTTCAAATGCCTTGGAAGCTCTCTAGAGGTAGTGGATAATTTCAGCTACCTAGGTGACTTAATTAGCAGTGGAGGCAGATGTACTGAAAGTGTAATTGCTAGAATAAGAATAGGATGGAGAAAGTTCAGAGGGCTTTTACCTCTGTTGGCAACCAAAGGTCTCTCTCCCCTGAGTGAAAAGAAGATTGTATAATGCATGTGTATGAACAGCAATGTTGCATGGTAGGGAGACGTAGGCTCTGAATGCAGGACATTCAAACACTAGAGAGGAATGAAGCTAGTATGCTCTGTTGGATATACAATGTTAGTGTACATGTACGACAGAGCGTTAGTGTATTGAGAGAAAAGTTAGGTATAAGAGGAATTAGATGCAGTGTACAAGAGAGAAGATTGCACTGGTTTGGTCATGTGAGGTCAATTGTATAATGAAGTGCAGATCACTTAAGGTGGAAGAGAGAGATCCAGGAAGACGTGGGACAAAATATTGAGGGCCACTGAGCCTTACAAAGGACCAAGATCACCTTGTTGTAGTACTCAAGAAGACCTGTCCACTACAGTAAAATTGATATCCTAAAACCACCTTGGTAATGCTTGCCCATGAGTGGCTCTGCCCCATTCTCACCCTCTCTGCTGTCACCACCCCACCCCCCACACTTCTCTATCACCTGAGAGCAGAATAGGAACATACTACATCCCCCCCAGCTCTGTTACCTGTCTTCCCCCACCCCAAACCACTTCCATTTCCCATATTCTTCCCCTGCCTACTGACTCCACCAATCACCTCATCTCCCTTCCCAGTGCTGCTCTCCATCATCAATTCCTCACTTATCTGCTATCACCCTCAATATCCTCACATATCTACTGCAACCCCTACCCTTGAGCCTCACCTACATTTCTCTTCATCATTTGCTACGGTAACTCAATCCTGCTTATTCATCCAACCTCTATATCACTTCACCTAATGTCCCTCAAGGGTATGTTCCAACACATCTTCACCTTCTCTCGCACTATTGTTTTCCTTATCTTACTCTCTAATTCATTCTCCTTTCCTATCCAACTGAAGTATCCATACACTACAGTAAGACACCTATCTCTGTCCTTCTATACCTTTAATCTCTCAAATAGCACCAAGCCACACTCCCTCAATACTACTCCCCCTCCGTCCAGTTGAGGGGTTTTTGTCTTGCAAGGTGATCCTATCAGTGCTGATGCCACATAAAAAGCACCCAGTACACTCTGTAAAGTGGTTGGCATTAGGAAGGACATCCTGCTGTAGAAACCATGCCAAAACAGGCAATGGAGCCTGGTGCAGCTAACAGCTCCTGTAAAACCGTCCAACTCAAGCCAGCATGGAAAACAGACATTAAATGATGATGATATCCACTTTCTGCATTCAAAAGGTTAAAGAAAAGCTGAGATGCTCAATGAAACAAGCATGTCAATTTTTCATGGATGTCTATCACCTAGTGAGGAAGGAAAGGCCTTCAAGACAGGTGGGAAGAAGGTAAGAATCTATCCTGAAACTGAAGACTTGGCCTGAATGCTTGCAACAGAATGGACTTTGCTAACTTTACGGAGAGTAACCTGGACGGCAGAGACTGACTACAGATAAAGGGGTGAAAGATTTGCATCTTGGAGTAGTAAATTGGATGATGAGTGATTAGTGTTTTAGAGGTGATTTGTGGAACCTAAGGTGGATTGGAATTCACAGATATCAGAGAAGGGGAGGAACACTGGTGCAGCAGGGAAGTCTACAGAGTATCCATGCACTCTGAGATAACAATAACAATAATTCCTATGTGAAAAAGATCAACTTGAAGATAAATTGGAGACCTGGGACTCATACGTAAGCACACTAGACAGAAGATCCTTACCTGTTCAGGTTTTTTCTTTGTCCTGACCAACTCATCCCTTGTGGGTATTGTTCCACCATCGCATCCCATCTTGTTGAGAATATAAATCTATACAAAGATATAAACAAATAGCTAGATAAGAAATGCCAACAGATATATAAACAGATTAATATAGTTAGACAGTCAGATATACAAACACGATAGACAGAGAGAGAGAGACAGACAGAAAGACGGAGACAAACAGAGAAATAGGTAAGTTGACAAAGTGACAAGCAGATAGAAAGACAGGTAAGTATTCTTTATATAGCAATGATAAACTGCCAAAGTAAATAAAACCACAATATGATACAAACACGAACATTTAAATATTTTTCTCAATAAACAATATTGCATTAAATATTTGTAGTTGACTGGGGTTTTTTTTTTAGTAAAACCTGTAATTGAATAAAATATGGGGGGGGGTAGAAATTCGTAACTGGGGCAAAATGAGTAATTTCTTATTTTTTCCCCCTATCTGTTTGAAACCATTACAAGAATTGCATCATTTTATACTGTTGCAGCATCTTTGGGAGTAAAAATTGATCAGCATAGTTGTTGTTGTTGTTGAAGAGAGTTTGAAACAGTCAGGTGACAAGTACTTTTTTTTTCAAGACATTTTTTCCAGATTGTAATCGAGGTTGCTAATAAAATATCTGGATAATTTTTGGTGTTTAACAATCAATATTCTTTTCTCTGTTGGATTCCACATCAATTTCTTCTCCCACTAATGTCTAATTTCATAATTTTCAAAAAGTGATAGCTAAACTGGGGTAAAATGAGTAATGACTAATTTCAATAATTATTTTTCTTTATCTGAATGATGCATAAATATATCAGGAAGAGAGCCATTCCAACAGATCGTGAAGCAGTTATAGAGAATATTTTATGCTGAGTTTTTAGATTTAGTCAAGGGCCATTTTTCCCTGATCCTCATTTGGCCAAAATATTTTAAATTTTTGTTGCATTTCTGATCATTAGGTCTAAGGATGGATGTTTATGCGTAGGAATCTTTTTTCAAATGTAATTCAGGAGAATTAAAGAGGCAAATTTACCTTATCTTGTCTTACTCATTTTGCCCCATCTAAATTTGTCTTTTATATGCTCAAAGAGAACGGTGATAATATTATGAAATAGTGTTATCACCGTTCTCTTTGAGCTGGCAGAGTCGTTACCGCGCCGGGAGAAATGCTTAGCGACAATTTTTCCGTCTTTACGTTCTGAATTCAAATGCCGCCGAGGTCGATAAAGTGAGTACCAGTTACGAACTGGGTTCGATAAAATCGACTACTCCCCTCCCCCAAATTTCCAGGCCTTCGTGCCCAGTATAGAATGGAATATTATGAAATAGTGTTCTGAATATACTATAGTGCCTTTAATGCATTTACAGTTGGTCATTTGCTTAACTGATATATTCTTTGTAAGGTAGTGAGCATTTGTAAAAAATGTTTTTTCTCCCAAAGTCAAAAATGCTGTAAAAATATTACACATTCTGCCCCCTCCCTACTGTTTAACCCATCAGAATATTTTGAAGTGCAACATTCAGAACTTCTGGTTTTGTTTAGCAGACATGAATCCGATAATGTCAACAGCGAATCTAGGTTTTAAAAAAAAAAGTCACAGTAGAAAAGTGAGTTGCTCGACGGGAGAGTTTCTTGATGGCATCGGCTGCAATATTCGTCTTGGTCATCAACATTAAAAAGACTGAATATCCATGTAATGCTACGATACTATGTAAGATGTCCATTCAATATGTCCGTGTCATGTATAGTCAATAAATGACTGACATGTTTTCTTTCATTGTTTTACTTTGCTTAAAAAATTGAATAAAAGAATTGTTTTGTTTCCACATATGTGTAATGCCATTCTATATAAATTCTATATACGTTAAGTACTGTCAGTTAATAACTGATTTAAAATAGTTTTTGTTTGTTTTTTATATAAATGTTTATAGTATTTAAATGAAATGTGACATTTTCTGGACACCTTAATAGCATAATGGATTCAACATTTCTTTGTTAAATATATTTTTTATACAATTATTCTTTTTAAAAAAATCATTATCAAATCTAATGTTTGTTAATTTAGAAAAGTTGAATGACTGGTTTTGTTTTGTGGTTATCGTTTGTCTTGTTGGTTGTTAAATGAAGGGTTCGGCCAGACATAAAGACGACAGATAATACATACATACACATATATCGAGGTACAGAAATAACCCAAAATATACTTCATATATATACATATACATATATATAAAGTATGATTAATATTCACCTGTCTACTCGGATCCTGTTTCACTCAACAACTATGGCTGTCGTTCATACAGAGCTATGGTATGTTTTGAATATAACAATCTCATTTTCGTACTTTCAACACCGTCTCTTTGTGTGTATGTTTGAGCTCTTTACTATCGCAGATTTAATTTTAATGTTTATACATTAGTTCCCTAAAATCATACACGAAATACTTAATGAATATTGAGTCGCTGCGAAAGTAAACTGTGAACAAGACATAGAAAGCTAAAGTTGCTAAGAATGAGAGTTCAATCAACATCTGTTTCCTCTTTTCCATACGAATGTCAACTGAGTCAATAGTCGCATGGATTATCTCAATTAATTTAAGTTTCTCGACTCACTATATTACATATGTGAGACTACCTTACGTATACTTGTTATACAGACCACTTCTTTGAGGTACTTTCCCTCAGCCCTATCATTAAAATCTATCATCAATGTGACAACACCCCCCTTTCATTTCTAAATATTTCGCACTTTCCCTCCACCAGCTGACGAGGTCTAATAAGATAAAAAAAAAAACATGTCCGTTATTTTCAACAGTTGGTTTTAAAGACTAGATCTACTAGCATTTGTATTATTTTCCAAAATTTCAAGTGGCTGAACTTGAATACATTAAACTGTGAATAAGTTCACACATTTATATTTTAATAAACACACAGCCAACCTAATTGTGTAAACATATTCTATAGTTAGTTAACCCATTTTTCTGAAAGTTTCGAGTAAAGAAAGTCGCCTCGTGTAAATTTTCCGAAACTCCTCACCCCCACCCCCAGAAACGGTTTTCACCACATATTCCGATATAATCAGAATCTACACAATCTGAAGCATATTTGTAGAGAATTTCCATTTTTCTGGAGGTTATGAGGAAACAAAATCAGAGAGTGTGCACATGTGTAGGAATGCCCTAATAGCTCATTCTTTTATTAGCCACAAGGACCGACATAAAACAACATTAAATGACATGACACAAACAAAGAAACAAACCAATACGAGACAAAGGGTTTTCCATCGTGTAAAAAAAAAAAATAACAATAAAAAAAGAAAAATTAAAATTCCCAATAGGGGAGGCGCTTTGAGGTCCTCGTGGAAAAAAACACAAAAGCCACGGGTGCCTGATCAACAGGCGAAAATTCAGAATCGGTCCCTTCACACTGGCCATTCTACCGACATTCACGCACCTTTCAACAAACTTGCTAGAAAGTGGAACCTGAAAGTGGAACCTGAAGAAGTTGATGAGGGCTTGGCCACAAAGGAAAGTGATTGTCTTTAGCCCTTTCAAATGTGTCCACCAAACAACATCTTTTGTTACACCCACCAGACAAATACAAACTGCCTGTTCCTCCAGGTCAAGAGAGGTCGGCAGGGAAATTTTCACTATTGATTCAGCGATAGCAAGTGTTCGACATAAACCCATAGGTCAGCAATACTCGGACACTGGACGATGGCGTGCAAAACGGTTTCATCGCTCCGCGCGCATCTTGGTCAGGCCTGACTGACGGCACTTCCGTGCCTGTAAAGTTCATCCTGAACAGGCAGCGCCCCTGTAGCACTGCCAGGCGAGAGATTTCTGGAAATTATTCATAGGCCCCGGCCCGAAAGTTCTCCGGAACAGACTGGTCAGTTGATCTTCGTCGATGCCCAGGGTTTCCCCGAGAACGTCGTCGCACTTTCCCTCCACCAGCCCGCTATAGAACGCTAGACTAGAACTACCACTGACCGCATTGTCAGCCTGGCGGAGGGCAGTGGGCGTATGATGGCACTCGTGGTGCCAAGTGCCCCTGCTCGGTCTACGCCTAATCCAAGTTTGAAGCTCAGTCAAAGAGACGAGCACGGCGATCACACCTGCTAACCGAAAAGGAAACGCTGGAGATGCCGTTGCCTGGGCGCATGTCTGCGCATCAACACGGCATTCCAAGGTCTCCATTCAGTGGCGGTTGACAGCAGATGGAGCTCCAGACCAGTGGAGCGCGACCCTTCCACAGAAAGCGGAAAAGAAAGTGCCGTCAGCCGGGCCTGACCAAGATGCGCGCGAAACGATGAAACCGTTTTGCACGCCCTCGTCCAGTGCCCGAGTATTGCTGACCTGTGGGTTTATGTCGAACACTTGCAATCGCTGAATCAATAATAATAATAATAATAATTAATTCCTTTAATTTGCGACAAGGGCTAAGAAATGGAAAACATTAAATGGCAATACAAAGGGGAACAATATACAAGAAGGTTTTCAAGTTCGTGTGTAAAAAGGAAAGAAAACACTGAAAATAAATAACAAAAATGTCTCCCAATAGGGGGAGGCGCTCGGAGAAAGAAAAAATCCACAATAAAAACCAAGGGGTCCTGTTCAACAGGGCGTGAAGAGCCTTTCTCCTTCTAAATTCTTCACAGGTGTATACTCAGAATTGATCCTTTCACACTAGCCATTCTTCCAACATTTACCCATCTTTTGACAAACTTGCTAGAAGACAGCGCTTGCCTCTCCACTCTCACTTTCCTTTTCGGGGGGGGGGGTGAATTTGTCAGCCACAGGTCATTCAACAGGAGGCCTTTTGTTGCAAAGTTCCCCTCTTAGGGGAGAAATTTTGGTTTAAAGCCCACTTTTCAAAATGTTATTGCTTCTCGTTGAGAGGAGCAAGATGGCTTCTTCTCTTGAGAGGAATTCCAGTGGCGTTTCTGGCAGCCAGTACAATGAAGATTTACCCCCTCTAACACCAGTAGCACCAACACTAGCAGCAGAGACAGCGCAGAAAATACAAGCATAAACAAGCAAACGCTTCCAACGCCACCACCGCCATGAACAGTAGAGACAGCGAAGAGGTTTCAAAAAGCAAAACGAACACACATTGTTTCGTTTCCGTAACGAAACAAAGGAACGGTTGGACATTTCATTGAACGACATAAAAAATTCAAAGGGGCTATTGGTGAGATAGGGCAACAATGTCTCACTAAAAGCCCCGAGGAAATAATTAAAAGCACCAGCATAAACAAAAAGAAAATCGGACTGGAACGTGCAACGCAACAACAACTGGAATTGATTCCCTAACCAATATGAGGAAACAAAACCTATGTGACACGCGGAAAACGGTCCGGTACTTTGGAAGTGCGTTTTCCCAAAGGCAGCATTCCCCAGCGCCACTAAATTCAGATGATCTCCTGCTCATGCCGACATATCTTGGTCGGTGCGTTACAAAAATAAAAATTGAGGATGTGACCCCTGAAATAAATACATGCTGGCTGGTGGCGGCTGTCCTCTTAGATATAGAGGACACCGCCATAATACTCGAAGTGTACAAGTTGCACCAACAGAATGAACAACAAAAAAGATTTTTTTGGCCGCCAAATAACAGCTAAAAAATAAGAAAAACCACAATTACGTCAGAATTTTATAAACCGAGGCAACGCGGTTTCGCGTACATGTGTCGTCCAACAGAGAAGGTGAAGTTGACAGAGCCAAAACCCATCTAACCAGGAGCGGCAGGACGGTCAACCTGTTTTAAAGACGGCGAAAAGATTGTATGTCGCCCGTAGCAAAGCCTTTGGTACAGTGGAGGTTAGACTCCTAACCGAAGAACTGGCCAGAGAAAATGCCACAACTAGCCTGAAGACTGAGGAGATCTATATGATCCCCACATACCTCGGTCAGAGGATTGTAAAGGTGAAAGTGAAGGTGGCGGAGGTACCACCAGAAGTGAACATCTCCCTGCTGGCAGCTGCCGTGTTATACATCATTGAGGGCAAAATAAATTTTTTACAAGGCCATAGAATTAAAACAGAAAATTGGTTGGCTACAGAGATGGAACTCTTGTTGTTGCATGCAAATTTAGCAACAGCACAAGAGATTCCAGATATTATACAGCTCCCTGGAGGATTCAAACTGTTTGTGGCAGTAGAGGGCAGAAGGCCGAGATGCCACATTTGTGGTGAAACAAGCCACTTAAAGGCCTTCTGTGCCAAGCAAACCAAAGAAAAAACTGCACTGCTGCAGACACCTCCAACAGAGGTGTCTGCAGCAGAGGCAGGCAACCACAAAAGATGCAAAAACAATAGCAACAGTAGCAGCAATACCAATCACAGCAGTACCGACTGCAGCGACAGCAGCGACAACATGAACCACAACAATGGAAGCACCATCAGCAGCAACAGAACCCCTCAAAATAACAGCCATATCCTCAGAACAAAACCAACTAGCCCCTCAACATTTACCCCTGCCCTATTCCGACCAGTCAGAGAAGTCCTGTACAGAGGTGGATGACGAACTGCCTAAATGGCAAATAGTCGGTAGATCACATTAAAGAAAAAGAAATTAGACCGCACTGACAACAACACAAAAATCTGTCAGGTATGACCGAGTGGGGAAACACCTTAGAAAACAAAAACAAAAACACCTCCCCAACAGCAGCCACACCAGTACCGTCAACAACAACATCATCTCCATCACTAACATCACCGGCATCACTATTACAGACACCACCATCACAAGCACAACTCAATTCATAAACACAACTCGCAGACCGCACATCCCAACAGCAGCAACACTGAAGCATCATAAATTATACAGCAATAAACACCAACAACACAGAACTGATGGAATACATATGTAACCATACAGACATCGCACACGCCAATTCCATCACATCAACAAACAACACACTAAAACATAAAAGTCATCAAAACATCACAACTTACGTACACAACTCTAAAGACCAAATATCCTGAAGGAATAAGGGGCTTTCAGGAAAGACATTAATAAAAGACTGTACACCGAACTGCTCGTGGAAGCATCCATGGAGACAGAAAAACCATCCGCACTTCACCAGCAAAAACACATCATCACCGTAAGTAACCTTTTCCGCATTAATCCTTTTTTCTAGCATAGCCATGCTTAAGATAGGCAGCATAAATGCACGTGGCCTGGTGTCGCTTTGGAAACAGGGCCATCTATTCAACGACCTCAGGTCAATAAGCATCGATGTAGTAGCCATCAGTGAAACCAGACTCTCCGACCGACAAGCTTTCCTGCCCATTTTCGGTGGATACGCCATGTCAACCTATCTATCTATCTCCATGTCGATCTATCTCCATGTCGATCTATCTCCATGTCGATCTATCTCCATGTCGATCTATCTATCTCTATGTCAACCGAGAATGGGAGATGGAACTGCGGTGTTGTTTCACAGAAGTCTGGACCTCAACATAAGGACTATCTTCCTGGACCCAGAAGTTAAGTTGGTGGTCCTCGACGTGAACAGTAGTGACGGGGGTACCCTCAGACTGGTGGCTGTTTATGATCCTACAGGAGCAGGACAGCTGAACTTCTTCAGATGTCTGGAGGTTTCCTGGGAATGTCGCGACCTTTACTGTTAGCGGGTGATTGCTAGATTGTACTGTTAGTACTGTTAGAATGGAACGCCGTCTTAGAGCCACGTTTGAACTAGAGGTGGGGCTAGCGGATAGACGAGGTGATGGTAAAAGCCTCGCAAACCTCCTCAGACATTACCAACTGTCTAACAGGTACTGACTGGATTTTCGGATATGCCAATGTGGACTTGGACGAATCGCATCGGATCATCCAGGTCATATCTAGACTAGGTATTCAGTAGACCAGTTAATAGGGATGGCATAAGTTGTCCACTTTTCAAACTGGTCGGCTATACAGACCAAAAATTTGTAATTTGTACGGTCGACCTAGATAAGTTTAGAAGGCAGGGACCTGGTTACTGGAAGCTGAACCCGTCACTCACGACGTGCCCAGCTTACAAAAACCGGATTAAAGAATTATTTAAGCGGGCGTTGACGGGGGCAATCGTCAACAACAAATGGTGGTATACCCTGAAAAGAGCTATTAGAATAGAATCAGTTAGATTTAGTAAGGCATTAGTGATAGAAAGAAATAAAATAGAAGGGAACTTAGTCAAAAACTTAGAAGAGGCACTTAGTTAGAAACTTAGAAGAGGCATTGCAACCGACGTGCTGGCAGCGAGATTGGTCCTTGACCAATTCTTCAACGCTAAACACGAAGATTGCATTATCAGAGCTAAGGTGCATGCTTTAAGAGAAGAGGGAACGAAAGCCGCTCGATGGGTCCCGAGTGACAGAGGCGCAACGTGGCAACAAAGCCAAAATTCGGTCTTTACTAGACTATAATGGACGGGTGGTAGTCGAACCAGAGCAGATGTGTGCGGTATATCAGCAGCAATTTGCCCAACTGTTCGGGACGAGTAACCATCCGGAACGCAAGATGGACTTCAGAACCTACCTCGACGGCGTGCCGCGACTCTCGGAAAGGGCCGCAGAGTGTTGTGAAATGCCGATAGCAGCCACCGGAATACGGGAAGCAATGATGGGTTGCACGGTGGGTAAATCCCCTGGTTTGGATGGTCTGCCCTACGAGCTTTACTATTATATGTCAGACTTGTTTGGCGGCCTCTAAGCGGATATCTACTGCAACTGGCAGCATAACAGGAAAATTCCTAATTCTGTGAACAGAGGAGCGGTAGCATTGCTGTGAAAGGAAACAAACAAGGGGAACGAAATAAATAATTTTAGACCTATAACGCTGCTGAACGCAGATTTCAAAATTCTAGCCAAAGTATTTGCAAAGAGATTGTCGCTTGTCGTTAAATAACTGTTTGGTGATGCGCAAACATGCGCATTCCCAAACAGATCCATCCACAACAACCTCCACTTCATGAGATACATAATAGACAGGGTAGGTAAGGAAGTTGGCATCGGTGGGGTTCTGATCAATTTAGATCAATATAAAGCCTTCGATAGGATCAACCAAGAATACTTGGCAGTCGTCCAAACGGCGGCCGGTTTCGGTCCCGTTTTCCGTGGCTGGATCGCTGCTATGTACAGTGAGATTTGCTCGGTAATTCGGGCTTATGGTTACCTTTCGGAACCATTCAACATCATGCGTTCAGTCGGTCAAGGGTTCCCACTCTCGTCTCTTCTCTGTGTACTGGCTTTAGAGCAACTAGTGCGGAAACTGTAGGCGTTGACGGGCATCCTGTGTGAACGTGGGAGTACCGTGTCAGCATACGCAGACGACGTCACCGTGATAGTGTCGAACAGCAAGCACATAGAGCTGGTTGGCACTGCTCTAAAAGAATACGAGGCGGTGACAGGAGCAAAAATTAATCCCGGTAACTGGAGAGACAGGCCAATGCTGTCCAATAGCGTCGTGAGACGCTGGACGGAAGGACCGGTTAAATTGCTCGGGATCTGGTTTAGTCCAGATCTTCAGGTGGAGAAGAACTGAGACGAGATGAGGAATCTTCTAAAGAAATTATATCAAAAAATGGACATGACAACCACTTGAACACGCCAGTGGATGTTCTGAGAAGAACGCAGGAGCAAACGGTGACATACCGATGTTTGAACATTAAAATGAGGAGGGTAAAGAGAGCCCCAAAAGAGGAATTAGAAAAGATATTGAGGCCGGTGTTGACTATAAGATATATGTCCATCGGAAGAAGAAGTACGGTACTGTGGACGTACGCTTTGCCACACAGGAGTTGGCAAGGCGGAACTCCACGGTCACACTGAAAAGTGACCAGTACCTGCTGGTGCCGACGTATCTTGGTCGCAGAGTGACCAAGATAAAAATTGGGGAGGTGCCCCCAGAGATAAATGTATGCTGGTTAGTGGCGGCAGTTCTCTACGACATAAAGATCACCGCCACAATACTAGAGACGCATAGGCTTCACCAGCAAAATTGGATCGGTCAGGGACTAGAGCTTCTTGTCCAAACAAGAAGCTATAAACAAAGTCCCTGACAATATAGGGCTCCCGAACAGTTCCAGGCTGCACGTGATTGTAGAGGGCAGACGGCCCATGTGCTACTTTTGCGCAAGCGAGCAGCACTTGAAGGTCGACTGCCCTAAATATAGGGAGTGGCGCCTGGAACGAGAGCGCCCGCCGGTGGTCGTCGTAGCGTCGCAGTCGGCACCAGCAGCAGCACCAAAACCACCAAAACCCGCACTGCTGCCCACACCGACCAACAAGACACCGCCATCACCGCCACAAGCCGGACCAGCGCCACCATCAGCCGGACCATCACCACCACCAGCCGGATCATCGTTGCTACCAGCTAAACTACCACCACCAACAGCACCGGCGACTGTAGCGCCGGAGAATATGCCCCTCGCCAAAGAAAACAATTCGGAATGTTTGAATTTCGAGCTCGAAACGGGGGATTAGCAAACGGTGCGCCGCTCCCCAAAAACGAAAGAAAGATATGGTAGAAACAGTTGATAACAAGGGGAGGCGCAAGGAGGAGGGGAACCACCCAACAGCTCCAACACACACACAAACAAGCAAAGACAACACCACCATCACCTCCACCTGCACTACCACAACAGACACCACAGACAGACGCCACACCCACAACCCACCTCACAGCCATCAACACA
>JAOPUL010003462.1:9863154-9875105 GCA_027564515.1 Octopus rubescens | reverse complement strand
TTTTAAATTCTTCCCAGAGCTGTTTGTGCTGTGCTTTACCAATCAAATGACGTTGTTGGGGGGGGGGGAGATAAATGACTGATTTTTTTTTTTGTGTGTGTGTGAGAGAAAAACTTTTTGATAGAATGTTGAAGGTAAGAAAAGGTAGGAGAAGCTGAGAAAAGCTCCCCACCCTCTCAGGGAGAGGGGAGATAAATGGAGGGGGTTAGTAACAGTTCACTCCCACAAATACTCATCATCTTCCAAGTAATTTCCTTTAAATTTTATTGTAATATTAAGTCACAGAGTTCCGTCATTATGGTGGCATTAGACTGTACCAAAGTCTGAGAGTTTCAGATAGATTTATACTAAACTGTGTAGCAGCACACTTTAAACAGTATGGTCACTCAATCAGTGTTGCCATTGATGAGCGACTGACAGCATGATCAATCATTAATCAGCAACTGACATGGTGTCAGTTTTACCATGAAACTTTAAACCAGATTTTTTCATCTCAAAGAAACAGATTCAGGTCTCCTCATCCTCAACAATTTATCTGCCTTTTCTTCTCCATCAATTTTTAGTTTATTTGCATTTGTTTTGTTTGTTTATTTTTCTGGTTTTTTTTCTTTGATATTCTTTCTTTAAAATTTGATCACAATAAAATGGAAGAAAGTCTAATTAGATGCAAACCAGAACAGTTTCAAACTTATGGATCCAGACTGTTATTATTAACATCATTAAATATGGACAAGAACCAGAGTTTCATTTTGATTCTCTCTCACTCCACCACCATTTCTTCTTTTTGCAATTTTTTTTTCAATATTTTATCTACAAAACATATTTCAAAAAATTATATTTGATCCTTCTTCCAGAACAGCAGCAAACTTCTTCACTCAAGAACTGTTCAACTTTGTTCAACCTCCCCCGCCCCCACTCTCCACTCCCATTAGTCCAACTGACTGTTCCATTCTGTTCCACCTAAATAACACCAAAAACCCTCGATTTCAGTAAATACCAAGCAATGATCTCCCAAAGATTTGCCAGTAAATCCATTTTCACATTGTCCATGACAATGGTGCTTGTGCAAGATAAATGTTTTTTTTAAAGTCTAGAGAGTGCTGTGTTGGAGAGAAACAATACATTTTTCTTCTCAAGAATGCATTACAACCAAACATTGAATATATCAGATTTCACAGAGCTAACACTTTAACAAATATAACATCATTTTAACACACTAGTAATGCAATTTAAGCTTGGAAAAAAAAAAAAATTAAAATTACAAAAATAAAATGCAAATGAAAATTACTAAAAAAAAAACATTGTTTAAATCTAAGTTTAAATTAAAATAATTAAAAACGAATTTTTAAAAAAATGACACATAAATGAGAATTTGTTTAAAAGTTGCAATATTTGTTGTTAACGACTTCACCTGAGTTTAAAAAAAGTGGGTGTGGCAAAACTAAAATAAAATCCCCTACAAACAACCACAAGGTATTAAGTTTCCTCTCTGTGTCGACTATGACAACAAATACGATTTCTCAATAGGGTTGCACAATGCCCACGGAGTGGCGGGGTGACTGGGTGACAGCCAAGCGAACTGAATGAGGGCCCTGGGATACATGTCTAATGCCTTTTATTTATTCTTTAACTGGATCTGGAAGAGTTGAAAGGCAAAGTCAACTGTCGTGTGATTTGATCTCAGAATTGTGAAGGGACATCACTAAATACTGGCAAGTGTTTATTCAGTCTGGTGTTACCATTTCTAACACACCATTACCATCCTCAGAACAAAGGGTTTGTTGTCCCTAATAAGGTGAAGTGTCTTAATTTAGGGAACAATGAGTGTATATACATGTTTATGTGTGTGTGTGTGTGTGTGTGTGTGTGTGTGTGTGTGTAGAGCGAGAGTATGCATGTGCACAAAAAGTGTATGTATAGGCATGTGCATAGGGAGGGTATATATGCATGAGTGTGTGTAGGGAATGTATATGCATGTCTATGTGATCACATATGCATAAGAGTAAGGGTATGGAGAGAGCAAAAAGGAGAAAAGTCCCTTCTTTCACAAACACTAAAAGCTCAAAATAATAAGAAGAAGAATAACAATAATATTCTAAGTGAGGCGCAAAGCCACACATTCTAGATGGTAGGATTAATTATAATTGATTACTACATTTTATTGATTCCCCAAAAGAATGAATGATGCAGTTGACCTCAGCAGGATTTGAACTTGGAATATGAAAAAAGGATAACTAAATACAGCAAGGCATTTTGTCCAACACTCTACTAATTTTGTCGATCTTTGCTTTCAAAAGTAATAATACTTTCTAGGTTTGAGCCAAAAGCCACAAATCTTTAGTCGAAGCAAGGAGAGGGCTTGTATAATAAGATCAACACCCACTCAGCCAATACTCAATACTTATTTAATCAATCATCCCCACCACCACCACTACACCTTTTCCCTCCTCTCCAGAGGGAATGAAAGGCAAGGTTGACCCTGGCAGCAGAATTTTTTAAACTAAAATACTACAAGGCATTTTAACCCACCAACTTCACCATTTCTGGGCCACTCCACAGCCTTTAATAATAATAATAATTTTTTATTGGCCACAAGGGCAGCTGATGAGAAGGACACAACACCTTTTATGTTCAAGGTTAACTGTCATCAGCTGGCTTTTTTTACATCTTTTTAAAAAAAATGATGCCATGTCTGTTGGCCCCAACCTCGTGTATGTATGTGTGCGTGTGTGTGTGCATGTCTACACGTGCATGCATGCAGAAACTGAAGAATACCAAACTAGAAAACAGATGCTGATCACATTTTGGAAGAGCTGATGGTCCTTTCTCAGAAGAGGCTAATCCAACACACACACTATATATATATATATATATATATATATATATACACATACGTACACACATGTGCATGTGTGTATTTGTATATATGCTGTTGCATTGCAGAGCAATTCAGAATGGATATGAACCCCAGTATTTAGAAGGAAGACAATTTTTCACTGAAGGTCATTTTAGATCACCACATCAATGTGAGAGGGGTTTAAAGGAAGGGTCAGTAGGAATAGGGGTTGAAAAAGAAGAGAGAATCTCTCTCACACAAACAAATGGATGGAATATGAAACAACAAGTGGATTACTTGACATAAGTCGGCCTTCTCTCTGCACCTAATTCTTTCTCTCTCTCTCTCTTAGAAAACAGATGAGGATCCATTCTATACAATCAGAAGATTAAGAAAAAGAAAACCCCATCCCCCAATTAACTTCTTAATTATACATAACTTAATTAGTTTAAGGTAATTAGCATTAAGTAGCTTGCATAATGACAAAACTGTGTCTACAGGGAGAAGATAGATATGCACTACCCTGGTCAATCGCTCAATGCCCTGCCGTCCCTCTCAGAGATGATGGCAATAATAATAATAAAGTGAAGGCCTCAAATTATGGGAGGAGGAGGAGGAAGAAGGAACAGATGATAACATCAAGCACCAGTAATACATGGGTGGGACTTATTTTATCTCGGAAAGGATTAAATACAAGGGAGAGACATAACTGATGACTTTGAACCCAGAAAATATATAGAAGAATGTAAGTAAATCTGGTGAAGTATTTTGTTCATTGTCTTAACCATTCTGCCAGTCCACTACCCACTGATTTGTTAGAGGCACAAACACAGATCATTTGGGGGGGAGAAGAGCATAGTCTATTTGACCCCCGGGATACATGAGTGGTAACTGGTAAATAACATCTCTTTCTGGTCCTAAAGCTAAGTTGACCTTCAATCATGATGATGATAATAATAATAGTAATAATAATAATGGTTTCAAATTTTGGCACCAGGCCAGCAGGTTTGGGGGAAAGGGCTAAGTCGATTAAATCAACCCCAGTGTTCAACTGGTACTTATTTTATTGACCCCGAAAGAATGAAAGGCAAAGTCAAACCCAGCAGAATTTGAAGTCAGAATGTAAAGATGGATGAAATGCCCGCTCAGCATTTTGCCTGGCTTGTTAACAATTCTGCCATCTCGCCACCTTAATAATAATAAAAACGATAATAGTTTCTGACAGTAATGATAAAAAATAAAAATGGTTACAAAATATATTCAACCCTAAAGCTGTCAAATATGTTTGTGTGTATGTACATACATATCCATGCGCGCGCGCACACACACACACACACACACACACACACATACACACACACAGGCAAACTAAAATAAAATTAAAGCAAATTTCGTCTGAAAAGAGAAAAAAACTGTCTCCCAAATAATATTAAAAAAAGTGACTGAAGTGTGGAGTGAAGTGGGAGTTAAGGGTGAGGGGTAAAGTGAGATATTATACAACAGTGGTGGGGGAAAACAGGGGGGTAGGAGGATGTTTCAACACTCATCCACCTCCAATCCAGTGAAATGATTGGGACTTCAGTTTTTGTGGTTTCCAAGGAATTTGTGGTGTAGTGAGGTGTATAGATTGTTGCTGTATATGTGTAGGGGAACTTTTTCTTTCAAAAGTTTTCTTTATACATACATATATATATATATATATATACACACACTATATATATGTATATACACAACACACACACACGTGTGTGTGTGTGTGTGTGTTTGTTTAGATACAATTCTGAAACTGATTCTGTTTCAAGAGGAAATGCGGTGGGTTTGCCAAAGATGTTTGTCTTGAAATGGGTTTGGTTTTATTTCTTATGCTCCATTTACCTCCCCATTTTATCAAAGGATGAGAGAGAACATATATAAAAGTGACTGCTTCTCCCAGTTTTCTGTAGTCTTCTCATCAATAAAAAGTATTGGACACACAAACAGAGATACTGACAATCAGTCAGTCAGTGAAATGTGTTTATGAAGGACTGATGGTGGTGGTGGTGGTAGTGGTGGTAGTGGTGGCATCGGCGGGGATTGCTTGTTTAAAAAATCTTTTTTAATTGTTGCTGTTATTTTGGTTTCACTTTTTTTTTAATATAATTCTTTTTCTTTTTTTTGCCTTCTTCTGACAATGGACGCCAATTCAAGCGAGAGACCTCACTGTTGTATTTCACAAACGTATGTGGCTGGAAACAGTCCTTGCAGTCCGCGAGTATTCTCTCCTCTCCACCAATTTTCATCTTTCTTTTCTAGAACTGTGATTATCTCCCCTTTCTGTAGCTGCAACTCCTCAGGGTATTGCGGATCAAAGTCAAATGATGCTTTAACCTGCAACGAGAACAAAAGTATATGAAAATATTAAGTCATGACCATCATCATTTTATACCCACTTCCCATGCTGACATGGGGTGGATAGTTGCTAAAACAGTTTTTTGTTTCGTTTTTTTTTTTTTACCAGAGTTAAAGCTCTCCTAAATGGGTTTGTCCTCCATATCTGCTTGCTTTTATGGTTAGATGCTTTCCTAACATCAACTACTTTACAGAGTGTACTTGGTACATTGTGGCCTCAACAAGCGGAGTTGCCATGCCCTTGACTCAACATTTCTGTTTGCTCATCAACCATTTCACAGAATGTACTAGGTAGATTTATAGTGGCACCAACACCAGTGGGATTGCTTTAGACCCCATATGTAAATATGTTATTAAGCCCAGTTCATTGAGTAGACCTATACTCCCAAAGGCTTTCTGGCCATGGCCATTCCATCTTTCTAGAACTACATTACTCAATGTGTCCTTCCTTTTATATACTATAAGAGTGATTTGTGGGAAATTTGCTAAATTACTTAGAGGTTCCCCAATGTATGGTGCATATGTGTAGAGTGAGATCTGTTTGTTCAACCTGTCCAGTTGGTCTGGTGTTTTGACGGTTAGGTTGTATCAAGGCCAACTTCTGCTACACAAAGCCACAATATACGATATGCCCTGCCTAATGCCAACCCACATTACAGTGCTGGGTGCTTTTAACGTGCCACCAGCACCAGGCTCTCGGCACTAGTGCTTTTACGTGGCACAGTCACGAGTGCTAATACATATATATATATATATATATATATATAGTTAACTTTTCTGTTAAGGTAGGATCAACAAAAATGTACACAGTATAAAGATATGAACTACTAATAATTTCATGCACTAGCAAGGTGGGTTAGGCTGGTTTTTATATCATGTCTTGTCTCCAAACAATTTCTAGGCTCTGAGCACAAGGCCTATTCAATTTACAAATCAGGATGCTGGAACAAGAGGGTAGATGTTAAAAAGTGGAAGGGTGAAAAACGAAAAAACAGAAAAGGAAAAGAAAATCAGAGTTATGTCCCCTTTGACTGTAAAGCCATAATAAAGCTAGTCATAGAATGAATTAACAGAGAAGGGTCCAAAGTCTGCGAGACAGTTGCTCAATCCGGAAAGGGTGGTGCCTCCCAGTTTGCCAAAAGAAGTTTGTCTGTATGTTTGCATTTGCTGAAAATTTATGAATTCAGTACTGCGGTGGAATTCTTAGATCTAAAAAGAATGTGCGATCTTTCAGCTACGCATAAGTTGCATTTCTAAGATCCATTAACATATGGCATGGATTTCTCTATAACTTTCCACTTGATTGTATGTGGTGTGGAGTTGCTCTTCAAATCCCATACGTGTCTAACCAACTTGGTGACTTTACTTTTGTCAATGTGCCAGAAAGAAGATAGGTGGTTTGCATAACATCTTTTGAAATTGCTTTCTCATAACCCAATGTAATTCTTCTTAATCATTCGAACACAATTGCATCTCTAGCCACAACATTCATACACACATACTGTTACACTAGAAAGATTAAAAAGCCTCACAAACTAAGTATCTTTCATGATGATTTCTCAGACATAAACACAGCTAAAACTGGATTTCCATTTCAGTCAGGAAATATGTAAGAACTGATCAATTGATAACTCTCCAAAAGGTTGAAATATAACGAACAACAGAGAACTCCTGTCACCTCTAGGAAGGTGGTGCTGGCACTGCCATCACACACACACAACTTTATACAAAGGAAAGATACTCGACTCATTCACCACAACAATACAATCTCCAGCCTTCAAATAAACAGGTTTTCTCCTATCTCTCTCTCTCCTTATTCTACCACTACTACCACAGCCTCAACTCCTCTATATTACCAACTTCCCTGCCACAGCCACTGGTACTTAACTAACCTTGGACTAATGATGACAATGAAAATTATTTATTTATTCAGAGAGGGGAGGGCAACACATGACAACTTTTTGAGGACCGCCAAGACTGGTGGAAACAATAAAAGTAGTTATTCTCAAACCAGAAACTTAACCTCAATGCTTGCAAAAGAGTGGGCCCTTCCACTAAAAGTAGCCAAGGACCAGATGGTGGTGTTAAAGCAAGCAATGGATTGAGTCCACCACCCAACAATTCAGACTGCAAAAAGCTGGAACAAATACCACAAGCTATCTTGTTTGATATTCTAACAATTGCAACAGTCCATCTCTCTTTATCAAGCCCAAAACAAGGAAAACTTGACTTCGGCAGGATTTGAAACCCGAGTGCAGAGAACTGGAACAAATGCTGCAAAATATTTTTCCTATGCCCTAACAAGGCTACCAATTCACCACACACACACACACACAATCTTTCAAGAGCTACAGTCCAATATTCTAACCTTGCCAAGCCAAACTAAAGACTACCATAGTAAAAATAAATAATAATAATAATTATTATAATCCTTTCTACTAGCAGCACAAAGCCTGAAATTTTGGGGCAAGGGGATAGTCAATTACATTGACCCTAGAACTCAACTAGTACTTATTTTATTGACCCTGAAAGGATGAAAGGCAAAGTCAACCTCAGCAGAATTTGAACTCAGAATGTAAAACCAGGTGAAAAAGCCTCACTTTCATCTGATGTGCTAACAATTCTGCCTTAATAAAAATAATAATGGTTTCAAATTTTGGCACAAGGCCAGCAATTTCGGGGGAGGTCGATTACATCGACGCCCCCCCCCAACACACACACACACACACACATCCTTATCCCCACCCAGTGCTCAACTGGTACTTATTTTATTGAACCTGAAAGGTAAAGTGTCGACCTCGGCAGAATTTGAACTCAGAACATAAAGACGGACATGCTAATGCTTCTGCCTTAAAAATAATAAAGCTAATTAGGTATTCTGACATTTGTTGTTGTTATTTATTTCAATGGACACACACACATAACTATGAGTCATCATCTATGAAGTGGCAAAAACGGTCACTTGCTGGGTATACACACACACACAGTGTAGAAGTGGAGATTAGGTAGGTTTATGATTTCAGAAAAAGAGACGCTAGAGGGTGGAAGAGGAGGAGGTGGAATGGAGAAGGGTGGCAGTGTCAGTAGTGGTGAGTGGAAAGTGTTGTAATTATCACCTACTTGGAAGTGCCCAACAACAACAACAACAACAACCTGCAGCTCTTGTTTCAAAGTTAACTGCTACAACACATCCTGCTCTACTTTAACTAGAAATATAATAACACCAGCTACCACTCCCTGCTCACCCACCCTTTATACACACACACACACACACACACAAAAATGCCATTTTGTTTCACTATTTTATATCTGACCCCAACAAGGCATGACTGTGTGGTTAAGAAGTTCACTTCCCAACCACATGGTTCCGGATTTAGTCCCACTGCATGGTATCTTGGGTAAGTGTCTTCTACTATAGCCCTGGCTGAGCAAAGCCTTGTGAGTGGATTTGGTAGATGGAAACGGAAAGGAACCCATTATGTGTGTGTGTGTGTGTGTGTGTGTATGTGTCTTTTATCTGTTTCAGTTATGCATCTGCAGACATCCTGGGCCACACCCCCCTTGAAGGGTTTTAATCAAACGAATCGAATCCAGTACATTGCTTTTTTTAAGCTTGGTTACATTCAATTGGTCACCTTTGCCAAATTGCTAAATTAAGGGGAAATAAAATCAACACTGGTTATCAAATGGTGGCCAAACAGAAAGACACACACGCACGGGCGAGCGTGTGTGTGTGAAGGCAGTCTGTTCTGAGACAAAGCTTGACCACTTCAAGCACAAATATAGCATTAGCTCCTCAAATGAGAAGGGATATGGCTTTTGAGCCCGGAGACTCTCTTAAAACACTTTCCACAAATATTACAAACGTGTCTCAGTTCTGAATCTGTTTTTTCGTAGTGTTTTTTGTGTATGTTTAGATGTCTTTTTAAAGCACCAGGCGATTTACACACCTTTTGACAAAAATGACACTGAAGACCATTTTCTTGCATAAAATGATAATATTGGAGGTTAATGTTGTTCCTATGTGATTGTAAATGAGATTTTAGACCAGCTTTTGAGAGGCAGATCCTGTCACATACCTCACACTGATATGAATTTTGGCCTGAGGTATTGGCAAATTCCCCTCTACGCAGTTTTCTTTTCAGTTCAGAGTGCTCAATTCATTTGCTCTCAAATACTCGCACACCTGTCCAAACATTTTCCCATCATGATTTCCTGTCAGTTGCACAGATTTCAATATGTCTAAATGAAATACTGATTTGTCCAAGGTAAGATTTTATGTTGTCTCTGAATCTTTTCCGTGGTTTGCTATTCTTGCGGTTCCCCTCTGCCAGTTCACCATACAGAAGTTGTTTGGGAATACATTTATCGTCCATTCGGATGATGTGTCCTGTCCATTGTAATTGGTTCCTCTTGAGAAGTAATTCAAGAGAAAGAATCCCAGTTTGGCTAAGAACCTCAGTATCTAGGGTGTTTGATTTCCAGCATATTTCTAAGATGTGTCAGACACTTTAGATGGAAGGCATTCAAGCGTTTTGATATGGCAAGCATAAGTTGTCCAGGTTTCGAAGGAATACAGAAGAGATGAGAGGACAAAGGCAGAGTAGACCATAATTATTGTTTCAGTTTTTATGTGGTGCTATGACCAAACTCTGGTTAGAATGATGTCAAAACCATCTACTGGTATGTCCCAACATTTCTTACCACGGAAATTATTCACATATGAATTAGAAGCAGCTCATGGGATATAAACAATTTCTAGTGT
This sequence comes from Octopus rubescens, assembly GCA_027564515.1. NCBI lineage: Eukaryota > Metazoa > Mollusca > Cephalopoda > Octopoda > Octopodidae > Octopus > Octopus rubescens. The sequence continues at coordinate 9,865,116 of JAOPUL010003462.1, read as the reverse complement.
GTTTCTAGTTCATGGGTCGGCTGCGTTTTTAGATGGAAGAGAATATATTCTCATCACACCATTCTACATATAGTCATAAATGGCGATTTAGCTTGCATGGAATCTCGTTCTGGTATGTGGAGTTGATAAGTCACAAGAATGACAAAACACTGATGTCCACTGGTCCGAAATGGGATCTGATGCGAGTTATTTAACTTGTCTATGACTAATTTTTAACACCAGGCGCATTGATAAGAATATATTCTCTTACGCCTAAAAACGCAGCCAACCCACAAACTAGAAACACACACACCTCGTGTATGTGTGTTTGATATTGTGTGTGTGTGTGTGTGTGTGTGTAGATATATATATCATCATCATCATCATCATCCTTTAACGTCCGTTTTTCCATGCAAGCATGGGTTGGACGGAATTATATATATATATAGGATGGGCTGCTTTTAGTTTCCGTCTACCAAATTCACTTAGAAGGCTTTGGTCAGCCCAGAGCTATAGCAGAAGACACTTGCCCAAAGTGCCACACGATTGGACAACCCAGAACCATGTAGTTGGGAAGCAAACTTCTTACCACACAGCCATGCCAGCACCTAGGCTTTGCTTTGTCACCATCATGCAAGTGATGTCCCTTTTCAATCTTTTGTGAAAACATATCTGGCTGTGGGAAACATTACTTCGAAACAGATGAGTGTTGGTGACAGGAAGGGCATCCAACAGTAGAAAAAGTTGCTTCAACAAATTCCATCTAATCCATGTGAGCTTGGAGAAGATATCATACAAACTTTACTGAGTTAGATGTTGGGCCCAGTTTTCTCAGTGTTAAGTAAGTGTGAGATTAGAACCTGTCTATTTCAAAAGTAACAGGATCTCAGGCCAGGAGTCACCGGCCCTCAATTCAATACTAGTGAATTCAAATATTTCTTCAACTGCCACTCAGCCAAGTGATAGTATGGGGTGGGGAGGCACTGGCTATTTATTTATTTTCATCCCTCCAAAAGGACTAAAACTACTTGAATTTACTCGGTTGAGGCTTTATACTATATCTTCACTACCATCTTCCTCAAAGAATATTCTCACTTGAAATAAACTCTTACAACAATACAAAACACACACACACACACACACACACACACACACAAAATTTTCTTATTTGAAAACTGACACAAAGAACATTTTAACCTCAGTCATCAAGTGAAATACGCACACACAAAGTGAGAGAAAGAGAAATAGAGAGAAAAATATAGATACGTATGCATGTATATACATACACGTGGGTGTGTGTATATGTGTGCACATGGCTAGACATTATCAGTTTAGCTTCATTCTATAGGTTTATCAGGCTTGCCAACTCCGGTCAAACTGTCCAACTCATGCCAGCATGGAAAACAGCTGTTAAAGGATGATGATGATGTAAATTGAAGATGTGGTGTATTTAATATAAGTCAAGTGGACAACAGCATTAGTATTATTATTTAAGACGTTGCACAGTATCCAACATTGTGATGTTGTAGATTGAAGATATTGTGTGTATCGAGGATTTGTACTGTCTGTCAAGTCACAACAAGGACCTCAGACAGTACTTTATGCAGTATACATGCTGTTCCAAGTAAAACCGATTTTTGCACTACACCAAGATTGTAGGATATTTCTAAAGTGCCCAGATGTTTCTTCAAGTTTGGTGGTATTGAACCCAATGCTCTGATGACAACAGGAACCACTTTTATGTTTGACTCTTGTAGCTGCCACATCATGGCGATATCAATTTTCAGACCTTTTAATAATTATTAGAAAGGATTATTATTATTATTATTATTATATAAGGCTGCGAGCTGGCAGAATCGTTAGCACGCCGGGAGAAATGCTTAGCGGCAACTCTTACGACTTTACATTCTGAGTTCAAATGCTGCCAGGGTCGACTTTGCCTTTCATCCTTCTGGGGTCGATAAAGTGAGTACCAGTTACGAA